>PVIW01002116.1:0-239789 GCA_004026585.1 Noctilio leporinus
TGCCCATCAGTGGATGATTGGATCAAAAAACTTTGGTACATTTACACAATGGAATTCTATATAGCAGAAAGAAAGAAGGAACTTGTACCCTTTGCAACAACATGGATGGAATTGGAGAGTATTATGCTTAGTGAAATAAGCCAGTCAGTGAAGGACAAATATCATATGATCTCACCCATTATGGGACAATAATGAGCAAAACTAACAACAAGCAAAACAGAACCAAGTATATGAATACAAGGAATAGGACTTCAGTGGTCAGGGGGAACGGGATTGGGGGGAGGGGGGAGGTAGAGGCAAAGAAGGGGAGCAGCTTAGACAAGAACCTAGTATAAAGGAACCATGGACATGGACAACAGGTGGGATTGACTTTGGGGGGAATGGGTGGGTGGGGAGGGGGACAGAGGGGAGCAAAAAGGGGATGGATGTAATACAACAACAATAAAATTAAAAAAAAAAAACTTTTGTCATTAATAAAGGTTTGTGAAAGTTTAAAATACTATTATGATATTCTCATTATACAACTGTTCAAAGTCTTTATCTTTAGAACAAAAAATATTTTGACCATCCTCAGGATTTTCAAGAAAGCATATATTATATTCCAATTATTCTTTAATTTATTCCCATGTGATCCAAATTCATATTATCCACTATATGGGGGGAAATTGAGGAACAGAAGTTTAAACAATTTGCCCAAAGGCACACATCTAGTAATAGAAAGAAGCAGAATTTAAACCTATACTAATTTATCCCAAAACAGGTGCTTTGAATTTACATGTCTATCCAAAGGTCAATGTTTCAACATTTATATTTAAAAATTAATTATATTTTTTATTTATTATCATATTCACATAACAAACATAGGGGCTACTTCTTATTTTCTATTATAAAAGAAGATTATTTAGGCATCTAAAGAGAAATCAGAATCACTTTGCTCAACTTCTCAATTGTCAGCTTAGAGAAAGAAGCCTAGCTGTGTATACTTACTCAAATATAAAGCTATCATGTAAAATAAATTAAATATTTTTACTAGAAATATTCAGGTTTATTTTTCAAAGCACTTATTGGTCCTGAAATGTGCAATTAGTTTCTATTTTCTAATTCATGCATTTAAACAAACAAAAAAGCTATTGAATTATTCCTCATTGCCATCAAAACATTTAGAAGATGCCTTTATTTGATATTTTGTCAAATTCATATCGAGTTCATCCATGTGAATATTTAAATAAGAGAAGGCAATTATGCCTGTGTGCTCATTTTATTCTTTAGTCTTCTGATATAAATGTTGGGTGGAAATTAACTTGGGGGAGTACCATTCTGCCTATTAGCTAGAGGTTCAATAATTGAGATTATATTTTCCACAGTAAAGACAACTTAATGACTAAAGTTCACAAAGGTCAGAACAGCATCATAGAAGTAGAGCTGAATTGCAATACTATACCAACTTACTATGGCCTAAAGCAACTATACTATCATAATAGGCTTGTGGTTTTTATCATATTAAACAGAGGAAAATGGTATTTCATATAGTTCTTCACCTTATCTCTTCAAATAATTAATTGGATTGATCTTATAAAAATGTTTATCCTCTCAGATTTAAAGATCTTATTCAAGTATATATTTTTATACTTGAAAAGAGACACGCAACTTAATATGATAACACACAGCTCAATGTACCCATTTTCCATATCTGGACTGAAACTAAGAAAGCAATCATAAAATTGGTTTCTTGACAAAACTTTTAACTAAGATTAAGCAAGTCTGAGTTAGATTCAAAATATGTTTATCCTTATTGTATAAAATTAGTAGAATTGATCCCTGGCTGGTGGCACAGTGGATAAGGTGCCGGCCTGCAAACCCAAAGGTTGCTGGTTGGATTCCCCAGCCAGGGCACATAACCAGGTTGCAAGCCAGGTCTCCAGCCAGGTCTGTAGTTGGAGGCAGGTGAAAGCAACCATACGTTGATGTCTCTCTCCCTCCCCCTTTCTCTGAAAATAATAAATATAATCTTTAAAAAATTAGAAGAATTGAGAAACTGGGTAATTTAGGACTCCTTAACTGTAAAAATATATGTAACCTTTTACAGATAATATGAGAGCACTTTCCAAAAAAATCAATGCACATTATTCTATATAAAAAAAAAAAAATACCAGAAGAGAAATATAATCATCTCATTACGCACAGGAAAACCACTTAACAGAATCTAACTACAATGGATTCAGATTAGAAGAGAGTTTTGGCTACCTGATAAAGGCATCTATGAAGCACTACAAATAACATCATGTTTGGTAAAATACTGAACATTTTCTTCCTTTCAGAAATGATTGAAGGATGTCCTTCTCACTACCACTATTTAACATTATGCTGCATATTCCAGACATTGAAATCAGTCAAAAAAATAAAAAGTACCCATTTTGGAAATGAAGCAAAGCTGCTTTTTTTCCCCAAAGGGCATGACCATCTGTGTAAAAAATGTAATTAAGCTGAGGCACTTACTCAGGTATGAGAAAAGCTGGGGTGAACTGGGAGGATGGAGGAATAGAGTCAAAAAGCGGGGAAAGGCTCATGGACATGGACAACAGCATGATAGTTGTGGGGGAAAGGGAGGCATATATGGCTGGAAGAGAGAATGGCGGGTATAAATGCAGGTGGAAAATTAAATAAAAGGTAGAGCTGGGCAATATTAAACAAATGATAAGTATGCTAGAGATTCAACTCAAGAGGTACCAGATCCATACACTAGGAACTTTAGAAACATAGGGTAAGAAAAAAGGGCTGAAAAAAATGAGCAAACAGTAACAGAAAAAAAAGTTCACAGAAAAGAAGACAACACGTGTCTGTACTTTTAACAGGCTCAATATAGCATCACAAACAAGATATACATTCCAATGTAACATTATATATTTTTTGAAGTGTTAAGATAGTCCCATAACTTCAGAAGAAAATTAGAGTTCACATAAAGAGTATTAAAATGATAATGATAGCTTAACTCTTGAAACTAGAATAAAATGGAGAATGCCACATAAATTTTAAAGAAACTTGTTCATCCAAATATTCTAGACCAGGAAAAACCATTCATCAAACGTGAGATTAATAGTAAAGTATTATCACACAAACAGTGACTAAGAAATGTACTTCTGGAGGGTCATAGCTAACAATTAAAAAAAAAAAAAAAAAAGAAGAAGAAGAAAGATTGAGCCATGAAACACAAGGACACCTCTGAGTGCAGTCTGAAATAATGTAATGAAAACCTAGGAGAAAGGGAAAGAGCCCTCTAGAAAGGATGTGTCAAGGGCAGAAAAAAACCCTCATAGCCCTGGCTGGTGGCTCAGTAGAAAGGTGCCTGTCTGTGAACCCAAAGGTTGCTGGTTCGATTCCCCAGCCAGGGCACATAACCAGGTTGCAAGCCAAGTCTCCAGCCAGGTCCATAACTGGAGGCAGATGAAAGACAACCATATATTGATGTTTCTCTCCCTCTCTGCCTCTCTCCCTTCCCCTCTCTCTAAAAATAATAAACAATGTCTTAAAATTATATATATATATATATATATATATATATATATATATATATATATGTCTCAGTAAGTTATTAAAAAGCTTTTTAAAAAATCTGTTAAAAAATTGTGTCACAGTTTAATTACCAACATTTTATCTAGGAAATAGTATAAAATAATAATGGTTTTTATAAGCAGTAGCATGTCAGACAACCAAATCAGTGATATTATGAAGGACTAGGAAGAGGGGAGAAATCTACTGGTGGGACTGGAGCCAGGTGCAAGGTCCCCATTACTTTTCATAACTCTATAGGCATCATTCATACCAGGTTTATCCTGAAGGAATCAAGCCAATGTCAATACAATTTAAAAAGTTTGCATAGCTGATACCGTCAGACAGATCTTCATATTTCAGTTTTTATCTATAATACCTCTTTGAGAATAAATCAAAAAATGTGCAAAGTGCCAACCCAGAGTGAATAAGCCCAAACATTATATTTATTGGAAAGAAGTTAATACATAGTATCCAAATTAAAAGATTTAGTAAATTGTAATGTAAGCACAACATTTTAATATGTGAAGTAAAAGACCAGAAGAAACTCCTAAAATTAGTCAAAGGCATACCTGACAGGCACCACAGGATAGAGTCCACTGACCTTCATTGTTTATTGTAAGATGTGTAACTTTGTAAATTGGGCACATGGACTGCTTTAATATCTTTAAATAAGAAAGAATATAATTGAATAATATTAATATGGCAAGAGATATGTGAATACTTAATTTAATTAAACAGAATAGTGGAAAATATTTTTAAAAATTAAATACCCATGTTCATGTGAACTGATCCATTTTCTAGGTATTTTAAAATTATAATTTAATTAATATACTTTTAGATTTCATAAAGTGCTTTATGTGCTAAATCAACATAGGGCACCTATGCCTTTGGTTGGCTATATAACAGTGTTTTCTAAAAGAATAAAATTAAATTATTTGCTAATTTTAAAGATGATTTTTAATACTGGATATCACATAGGGGGAAAAAAGGTTTCAGCAAAATAGGGTGAAGGAGGATGAGGAATAAGAAACCAAAACATCTGAGAATTGTGCCCGTAGTCGATGAGAGAAAGTCAGAAACTCTGACTCAAGAACGATGTGGTGAGGAGATTGCCAGAGAAGGGGGCTGTCGGTGGATTTCCCCATTTCAAAATGCTTCAGATGCCCAAGGTGTCTTACTGTGAGATCAAGTTGGACTATCCCTTTCTCTTTCCTGACAAAATGGGAGGCTGTCCGAGTGATTATCTGCCATCTGTTGTCTACAGCAGTTCAATTGCTGAAGAGTCCTCTGAAACAGAGGGAAAGGGCTCCTTTGCATCGTTGAATGTATATATTCAGAGGTAGATTCCGCTGAGCAAGTGCCCAGCTAATCCCCTTTGCACACAGGGACAAGACTGCCACCAACTCTAATTGATTCTGAAATGAATCCGTATAGAAAATTAGAAGGGGTTGGATTCCCATGTGAGCTTCAATAAAGACCCAGGATGTAAGCCTGACAACTGAATGGATTCAGAAATGAAAATCTGATAAGCAGCTTAAAACTGTACTTAAGCCCAGAAATGATTTGAATGCTGTTGTTAATGGCACATTGTATGTTGTCACCTAGTTAATTATCTTTGAAGATGAGTTCTTGCAGAGGAGAAGATATGCCATTCTTCCACAGCTTTTCCTCATCACATATTTATTAACCCCCCACTCCCCACCCCCAGCCACCCGCTCCTGGAAGAGCATCATTGCTAGAAGGCAGAAAGGAAGGATTAAGCCACTGCAGCTCCTCTGTGGCTGTCAGTTCACTGTGCCAAACTTCAAATATGAACTGTTGCATGTACTGTCACCGACATTTCCTTGTACATCTTCATTTGCAAATGAGGAGCTGACATTTGTTAGGCCTTGTATTTGCACACGGTTCCACTACATGAAAAGCAAACACTGTCACTGCTGGCGACTTTGTTTATTCCTTTGCAGATAGTATATGGCCTATTTAGAAATTTTCTTCAGATTTTTTTTTTAACTAACAGAGCTAGATATTCACAGAGCTACATGGCCTCATATTTTATTCAGGAAGCCGTCTGCAGTTTGTGGAGCGTGCACTGCATTTGATAGTGACTTGAAGCTGTATTTTTAAAACCAATTTGAACTTTCCTGGTTTATATTCTTTGAGTTTATTTTCTTTAGATAGATATAGGTTCCTGTAAGAGGTTGGGTTTCTTACCATTCAATTTTTTTTTAATAATAGGAAATATTTTTCAGCAAATAAAAACAATGAAGTATAATGTAAAAAGCACAATAAATTTCCCATATATTTTTCTTGATTTATAAAGGTTAGTCTTCTCAAAAGTAGCCTGACAATGTCAACATACTGAATGAACCTAAGACAATCATCAGTTATTGTTAAGGGTCTTTCCGTGAAATGGAAGCTTTAAGACAGCCTCACAGAGCATCATCTCTGCCTGAAATTGAGCTGCATCCCGGGCCAGAAACCTGGAGCTCTGTTTGCTAAGGTGGCTGCTCAAGTGTAAATTGCATGCGTAATTCCCAATGAACGGAAAGGCTGTGGGTGCTATATTTAAGAGTTTTGTGAAAACATTGAATCAAAATTACCTGCTAGAGCAACGATATCTGCTAGAAAAAGAAAAACAAAACCATTCCATGGTGATAAGAAAATTTTTAAAAATCATATATTAAAAATGTTCATTGTATTTTTGTCAGGTTCCTAAGGTGGTATTTGTCAGTAATTATTCCTTCTAACCTGTATACCACAAACAGCATTTCCCTCACAAACTGCACCACAATCCTTTCCCTTATCCTTTCCGAGGCTTCTCCCTGCCATTTTTCACAAGATTTACTAACTCACCAAAGTTTAGAAACTGCTCTTTTCCTATAACCTACTCAGAAGTCAAGAATTAATAAATAAATTATATATCGCAAATGAAATGTTTAAAGCATTACATGAAGGCAGTGTTCTCTTTGTGTCGAGCACGATGGAGAAAAGGAATGACTGTGTCTGTCTCACATGCTTCATGGTAAGTTTCCAGGATTCAGAATATGTGTGTATATCTCTGCATCTCAGCCTCACCTTTTTTTTGCAGCTAAATAATGATGAGCTAATATGAACTGAATAATCTCTCCTTCAATTGATTTTTGAAAAGATGTTTCTCTTTGTTCAATATTTCCTTTCTTTGTCACCTTGCAAAAAAAAAAAAAAAAAAAAAAAAAAAAAAAAAAAAAAAAAAAAAAAAAAAAAAAAAAAAAAAAAATGCAGTGCAACTCATGTAACTAAGACACTATAAAGTCAATGTTCAAAAAATGCAAAGGATGATAAGTAAATGCCAAAGGGAATATCTGCCTAGATATCATGTCAATGACAAAGAACTAAAAATGGTGAGAAAATGTCAGAAGTATAGCAAGTGAAAGTTAATTGAGCTTAGCTATTCAGGCTTTGAATTGTCTCAATTTTTGAAAACTAAGGATGATGTCCCAAATTGGTTTAGATAAGGAGTACAAACTAGATTATGTGGAAAGAAATTCCACCATTAGTACACCAATTTCACTGAGATTGTAGTTCATGTACTGGTTTTCTCAAAAGAAAATAAGGAACTTTAGTAGCCCTGGCTGGTGGCACAGTGGATAGGTGCCAGCCTGCAAATCCAAAGGTCGCTGGTTCGATTCCCCAGCCAGGGCACATAACCAGGTTGAAAGCCAGGTCCCCAGCCAAGTCTGTAGCTGGAGGCAGGTGAAAGGCAACCATACATTGATGTATCTCTCCCTCTCTGCCTCTCTCCCTACCCCTCTCTCTGAAAATAATAAAAATAAAATCTTTAAAAAAAAAGAAAATAAGAAACTTTAAATAAGTGTCATAGAACAAGTATGTCCATAAAATAAGTGATATTTATTTTTTAATTATTATTTATTTAAAAAATTGTTTATTATTTTTAGAGAGGGGAAGGGAGGAAGGCAGAGAGGGAGAGAGACATCGACATATGGTTGCCTTTAACCTGCCTCCAGTTATGGACCTGGCTGGAGATGTGGCTTGCAACCTGGTTCTGTGCCCTGGCTGGGGAATCAAACCAGAGACCTTTGTGTTCACAGGCCAGCACCTTATCCACTGTGCCACCAGCCAGGGCAATAAGTGATATTTAGAGGAGGAGTGTTTAGTGAAGGTAAGTGAAGTTTAGTGAAGGAAAAGGAACTTTTAAAAATACCCTTTAGAATGAGTATTTGCTTTTCATTAATAAAAAATATCACAATCAGGGTCACTTTGTGCCTTTTCACTGAGCACTTAAATATTTCTAATAAACATTTTACGGGCCTATTATCTGTGGTGAGCAAGGCAAGCTGAAGCTGAAGATAAGTGAAAGGAGTGTGCAGATCCCTCATTAAAATGAAACTCTTCAACCAGATACACAGGCTGCTTGGACTAGGATTCATTTGAAACTACCATGAAAAAGTTTCAGTTACTTTTTATCTTTCACCAATCTTGATTATTTATTTACTCATTAGCAAGCCTGGTATCCTATTATATTATTTTTCCCCACCTTAATTTCATACCATTTCCTTTTCAATAATTGGACATCATCTACAAGAACATTGTGGCAATGAGAAATAAAAAAATGTCAGTGTTGCTCATTATTTATCGTTTCATAATGCTTAGATAATTTGTTTTCATGTTGGCATTACATACCTGTTTTCAACATCTTATAATCAATATTTTATGTTTGTTCCCTTAGGTAGTCTCATGTTCTAAATTTTTCAAATTCATTTTTTCTCTTAGAAATATATATGTTGTGAAAGTTTTTTTAAGACTTTTTATTATTTTTAGAAAGAGGGGTAGGGAGAGAGACATCAATGGAAAGTTTTATTACAAATTATATTTATATATTTAAATATTCAAAGCATGGCTTATAATTTTTTTTTTTTTTTTATCCCAAGCTCTTGTTTAGGGAATGATTACAAAAGTATAATTATCTAAGTATTGGTGGTACTGGATATAAGTCTATAAATGGTAGCCAATTGCACAGCTTGCTCCAAGTAAGCGGTGAGAAGCAGCTCTTAACACGTAGGAGGCCACAATCAGTGCTACAAAAGGTCCACACAAGCCACAATTGATTAGATCTGGAACCAAAGTGTGATGCCTCAAATTAGGCTAGTCAGGGGCTCCTGAGGTGCAAGGCATGAAAGCGCTGTCTAGCAAAGTAACAGCATGTTAATTATCAATTGATTGCTCTAGTAGATCTATTTTGGGCCCAGTCCTCTTTTGAAGATTGTAGCTTCAAAATTAAAAATATATATACAATACATCTTCTTTGTGTCCAACAATGTCTATTATTATTCATCAACAGTTTTATATTAGCATTTCAGAATTATACAACATAAATGATAAACATGTTTGGGGTTTTTAGGGTTCAGGGTGATTGTTCATTAAAACCACCCCGTAGTTAACTAAGAGACATTGCTGTCTCTAGGTGTCTCCAGGGCTTTGCATCAAGGACAGTAAAGTTTCCATCACATAGGAGAACCATGATCCACATAAGAAAACATGGCTACAACATTAATTTGTATAAATCACAATATATGACAAATGCCAGTATTTACATTTGTCCTTTTTTTTTTTCAGTTACAGGGCAAAAACTAAGCTTAACATGATCACTGACCCCCATCTGTCCATGGTACCCCACTTTGGTAACCATGGTCATATGGTAAAATAAGAAACATAACTTCTAAATTCTAAGGAGTTACCTTCTTCTCTTCAATTTGTGTCATTCATCCCTTCCTTCTTACAGGGTCTTCTAGAGGCTCCAGCTCATATCCTCTCTTTCAGGGGTCCCCAACCCCCAGATTGAGAACTGGTACCAGTCCAAGGCCTGCTAGGAACTGGGCTATATGGCTGAGAAGTGGTGAGCAAGCAAAGTTTTCCTCTTATTGCTGTCTGAGTTTCCACACCGCACCCATGGAAAAGTTGTCTTCCACAGCACTGGTGGTTGAAACTGTTGTTCTAGTTTCAGGTCTTAGACTGAGTGGGTATCCATCACACACAACATTCCCAACCAAGATAGTTGGGAGAAGAGAAGATGGAGAATCATTAACTAGTTTTAACTGCATTTTCCTGAAAAAGACACTTGCACCTACGTTTCATTGGCTAAGCCCTACCTGCTACTAACTTCAAAGGATCAGGGAAGTCCAACCTTACCATGTACCAGAAAAGTGAGAAAATCAGAAATATTTGACAGCTTCAACAATCACTATACACTCTTTCCAAATGTACAGTGTATAAAGTCGACTATAAACATCACATCAGAAGGGCATGGCAGGTGATCAAGACTAGCAGGATCATTGATGAGCTAAAACTCATAAAATATCTACTTGGCAACCAGCAACATATTAAGTTGCACATATTTTTCTCACTTATTCCTTACACCACCCCATTAAGTACTATCATTCTCTCCAACCTGATGAAAGGAAAGCTACAAGTTAAATATTAAACTTAGTTGACAAAAATAATACTCCTGATCAGTTATGGAGTCAGGTTTCCAGCTCAAAACTATCAGATTTTAGAGTCAAAGAAAATAAATAGGAGATGATTATAATGTAAAAATGTGTGATGACTGAGCTAATAAGATGACATTAGAGCAATTTTATTGGTTTGCAGTGTAACAATTTGTTCTCCATGTAGCTCCAGCTATACTGAGGATGAAATGTAAAGTGCTTATTCTATATAAGAATTACTACTAATACAATGATCCTGGAATATTACTTAATCTTTGTTATTCAGGTTTCTATCCCTTAATTATAATGATACTAATACCTAACTTAAAGGCTTTCAAATGGTTTAAATTGGGTAACATAAAATGTTATAAAATAGATAAAATACAACAAGTAATAAGTGTAAAGTAAAATACTGTCGTTTTACATATGCCAGACTAATCTCATTTCATACCCACAACAACCTACAACACAACTACTGTTATTATTGCTATTTTACAGCTTGTGAAATTTAGACTAAAGAAGGTTAAATAATAGTAGAAACATATTAAACCTAGTTCTCTTGATTTGAGGGACTGTAATCTTCACCACAAAATAATTTTCTACTATAGGCAAAGAAGGGAATGACTGCTTTGGATATAAAAGGGAAGATGACAAATGACTCCCTTTATGTCTACGATGTAAACCATCTGTTTCACTGTTTTCTTTAGTGTCACTATGCACACATAATGGCATACACTTGGGAACACCAAGGTTTTGAACACTGTTCATTGAATTAGGGATTTTTAACCTTAAAAAACTGATACCAGCGTGATGCCCAAGTGAGGGAGGGGCCTGGGTGAAGCCCTGCTGCCTGGGAAAACAAGCCAGCAGGGTGCACTGAGGACCAAGCCCATCCCCCAGGCAAGAGGCAGTGGGAGAAAGCCTTGCACTGAGCAACTGCAACTCTGGGGAAGGAAGAGCCCTCCTACCCTGTGCAGGTCCCTTGTTAGGGCTGGGACAAGAGGAAGGCTGCTATATGTGACCTTAGAGGTCAAGGTGGGAGGAAGGTGCAAGGTGCAGTGCCAGAGAGGGGCTGTCAGTCTAGCGTGGGGAAAAAAGGGAATTTGATTAGGGGTCAGACCCTCCCACCGAATATGGAAGTTTGAGCCATGGCCTGGCCCACACAGGTAGCTTACATAAACCCAGGGGAAGGAAGAGAAAGTCTCTCTTTTTGTCCACCTCACAAACGTACTGGCTGGTGCTTATGGCCCTGAATCCTTGCGGCCAATGGCTGGCCACACCTGCAGACTCCAGGAGGGTCTGGAACACCATCAGAGCAGAAATTCTGGGCCTTGTTTTGGGCTTTGGTGTTTTGGGAGTGGTGGAGTTTTCCTCTGGGTTTTCCAGAAGGGATAGCCTTTGAGGCAGACGCCTGCCATCCTTCCAGACTGTGCAACTTTTGAATAAAAGGCCTCTTCCTTTGTCACCAAACTTCTGAACTTTGCCAATAGAGGGAGGTGGGCAGCTTAACCCCATGTTCTGCTCTGTAAGAAAATGATGCATTAAAAAAGAAGGTGCCATGCCCTCTTAAAGATTCAAACATTCACTTTTTATATCACCCAAAGAGCCATGCACTGTTTTTTAACCTGTCTCCCATTAAAAAGGCCTGATTTAATATTTGGCTATGTTGAGCAAACTATAACTCTTATTTTGTGACATTTTATCACATAGATCATGCTTTCAACATTTGTTTCTGATGATGTGATTCATTCATTTTATATATATATATATATATATATATATATATACATATACATATACATACACACACACACACACACACACATATATGTCCTTCTATATATATATATATATATATACATACATATACATACATACATATATATATATATATACACATATACATACACATACACACACACACACACACACACACATATATGTCCTTCTTACTGGGATCCACCCTGTTATAGATGCTGTGGATACAGCAGTGAACAGACGCACAACATCTATGCCTAATGGAATTTGTATTCGTAAGGGAAAAGGGCAAGAATTTAATTAATTACATAATTTAAATAAAAAAATATATTAGTTAAAATTAGTTACATATGAAATGAGTCAAATCCTTGAAATTTCAAGGAAAAAGGTTTAGACAGAAGGTATGGCGAGCACAAAGTCCCTTAGGTGGTAGAAAATGAGTCTATTTGAGGGAAGGGAAGATAACCAGGTCTGATGGTGTATTGTTAGAGAGGGGACAGGATACAGAGAGTAAAGCAGTAGACCAACCATTATGATATTGAAAGCAAGGCAAGACATTTGCCTTTTATTGTATTGGTAAGGTAAGTAATATTGATGACGTACACTGGGATTGGCATGTGCACACTGAAAAACAGGATGGCAACATGCTTGCCAAATCTATATTGCTTGGCTCCTGGTCTGCCCTTTGGGGTCACTACCTATGACAGTTCTTCACAGAAAGCACAGCAGTGCAGAGAAACTTGGGGTCATTATCTCTTATGCTCTCTTCTCTCCTATAGAGTTACCAGAGGAGAATGTTCACTTAGCACATCAGTAAATTTTCATTCTGACTTGCAATTGATTGTTCTTTCAATATCTTCATCAGTCACTTTAAAATAGCCTCACATGCAACATTATTTCTTTTTGGTAGAAGATTAAGATGAATAACCTGAATGAATTCGCACTTGTGTGAATTTCTTGATAGAACTTGGAACTAGTTCATGTATGTGGAATACTACTATAAAATTAACACTTTGTTAAATATTGCCTATATATAGACAATATTCATCCTCTTGAAAAGTTTTATTGAAAATCATAATGGCAGCTTTCAGTTACAAAGGAAGTCACAGAATTTTTCCCCTGTGACTCAAGGTAACTTTTAGTGATGAAATAAACATAGCCTAGACTTTTCCCCCTTCTAGGAGAGGAAGCTACATTTCATGCCCTTTGATCTGACATATTTTCCAAGCTTAGGAAAAAATCAGGAAAGATGGAAAAATATATCCATACAGGCATAATAATGTTTGTAAGACATATACACACTATTTTAGATAAATAGAATATACTAACAATTCTGAGAATGGGTTATGCTCTGAGAAGTCCCCAGTAGACAAAGTCAGTGATGTCTATTGAAATTTCTTTATTGACTTTTTCATTACTGCAATTACATGCTGCAATTATAATGAATTTCCTGTGCATGAAATGAGGCCAACCTGTCTGCCTATGTCAGGGACAGAATGCTACTGAGGGAATATGTTAAGGAGTTCCTAACACACCCTGGCAATAATCCAAAATTAACCTATTCCAGTAAAGAAATGCCCCATTTGGGAAATTAAAGGAGGTGTTGACTTTTTTGTATGTATAAAGGAAGGGAGAAAGGTGAAAGAAAGGACCATCAAGACACAAGTACTGTAAGTCCAACATATAAGGGGTCATCTTGGAAATAAAATTGTGGAAAATCTGATCAACACTGAATCCAATAGTTCACTAAGTAGGAATAATTTAGTAAATATTCCACTGGTTTCAACCAACACAAATAACTTACCTTCTGGGATTAAGAAAAAACTTAAAATTTTTAAATTCACTAGTACAAATTGGGATAGCTCCAACAAAAAGTGACTTTAATAGAAAATCCTGAGCAAAGACAATAGAAATGGGTATTCTTGGTGAATAAAAAGCAGGAACCTGAAGGCTAACTGGGACCAACAATATTTTATATTGACTAGATGTTACTGTGCTATATATCTGACTCATTTTGTGGGGGTTGTTTTTTGTTTTATTTTTAATTCTGAAGATCTGTTTCTCTACATCTCCATGAAAATTTGTATCATTACATTCATACCACTGAAAAATCTGAACACCAACCCAAAGTGTTTCAGATTGTTCCCTTAAGAGCAGATGTATACATATGTAGAGGTCTTTTATAGCGAAGAGTCTGTGGTCACATAATACAAACATTGGCAGACTATTTGCTGTGCAGGCAGTATTTTCTTTATTGAAAGGGAGGTGTGAGACAGTATAATAGCCTACCATAAGCAAGAAAAATAAATAGGAGGCTTACAGATTGGAATTTTTTTTTTAAAGTAAGAAAAGTGGTCATAAAATATATTTCATTTTTCTGGATTCAGAAAAGAGATTATGTGCTCAGATATACTATTAGAACAGATAACTCTATAATGATCAGGTTGTAATAACATCTCTAATAAATGCAGTAATTTATTGCAAACAAATCAAGATGAGAATGTATATGTTTTTCCACTCTTACCTCCAGAACAAGAAAAATCCCACATTTAAATAGCATTTTATAAATTTAAGCATATATTCTCACATTTTCTTATCTTCCATATCCAAAATTAGTCCCTAAAGTGGTCATATATTGTTATGATTCAATCATTTTTAATTTTATTCTCATTTGAAAATAAATTTTTGGGATAAAAAATTTAAAAATTAATATTTACAAGTACAAAATAGTTAAAATTATCTACCAAAGAAGCGTATCTTTGAAGGTAAATAATGACAAAGCAGAGACTGTCCAAAATATAATTAAGGGGATTATAGAATATTGTCTATGGAAAGTATGATTATATTTTAAGGAAATCTGTGGTAAATAGCAGTGGTCCTCAGCCTTTTGGCACCAGGGACCAGTTTCATTGAAAATGGGGATAGGAGGCAAGAGGTGGAGCTCAGGTGAGCCTCTCTTTCCTGCTATTCACTGGGGGGGGCGGTAGAGGCGGAAGGCAGGGCTAAGGCACTTCAATTTATATAGTTCATTATGTATAAGTAAAATCTATCAATATAAATATATTTTAATGACTGAATTCTATTTAGTCAAAAAAATGGTAATGTTGAAGCATAAAAACTGGTATAATATTTGCTTACCAGCTGATTTATTCAACAGTTAATCACGGAAAATCAGTAATCAATGCAGTACGTCACAAGGGATAAATCAAAAGGCTCTAGACAGTTGTCAGTGTCCCCACCATATATCATGTTCTCACTACCAGGGCAACTATTAACTACCTGTTTATAAACTAATTGTGTGCTATCTTTTAAGAGAGGTTTCTATTCTCTTTCATTTACATAATGCTGGCTAACATAATTCATTACCCAAAAGAGTTTCATTTTATCACCATAGCAGATAAATTATCTCCAATCTTAAATCAGTATTCATTAGGTAAATTCACTCAAAATTCCTAAGAATGTTTCTGGCTCATATCCCATCAGCCAACATTATAAACCTGGCAAAACTGTAACTGCAAGAGCCAAACAGTTATCTGAATATTTCAAGATAAATTTTAAGCATTCACCATTTTCAAATGATATTCTCTTACCACTGTCTCTGTTTTCTGGATGGCTGTTTTTTTCATCTTATAGTTATTGTACTGCGGTATAGCAAATTATTTATTCAGTGACTAAGGTCCCCAGTTAACAGGGACTGTAATCAAAGTGCTTTGAGAGTTACTGCCCAGACATTGCATCCTTATTGTCTTTAGATGTCAATGAAAATTAAAAAGATCAAGTGATATATTTAAAACAAAGCTTAAAAATTACCCAAAGAATTATGACTGCCATGCCACAGTGTAATGCCCTTAGCCTTAATGCTTTTCAGAACTTCACCAAAGAAAATCAGAGGTATCACTGTATAAACTAATCACAGCCACCCTGTGAGACAAAAATTATACCTCTCATAACTGATTATAAATTTTTACAGTTATAAATGGTGGATTAGGCTGCTCAGCCTGCCATAACATAACATTATAAACTGGGTGGCTTTAAGAGCAGAAATTGTTTTCTCATAGTTCTGGAAGCTGAGATGTCTAAGATCAAGATGATGGCTACTGATTCAGTTCAGTTTCTGGTGAGGACTTTCTTCCTAGTTTTCAGAGAGACACCTTCTTCACCTTTTCACTGCATTCTTATGTGATGGACACAGACAGACAGACAGACAGACAGACAGACAGACAGAGACAGAGAGACAGAGAGAGCGAGCAAGCTTGTGAACTGCTGTAAGACTAGAGTGACTGAACATCCGAATGCAATGTATACCCCAGAGAGAATGGAGAGCTGTGTATGGAGCTAACTTAACTTCCAAAAGTACAGACAAGCAATAATGGGGAACTTCTGGGTGTGGATTTGGTGTGCAATCCCTTTAGGAACAAGGAAGGTTCTATGTAGGGATTCAGAACGTGATTGCTCCCAACTCTCTTCTCCCCAAATTGAGAACCCTGTTAATAAAAACCTATTTCTATGTAAATCTTTGTGTTATGTGTATACATAGCAACAAACGACCAGACACCACTCTACCTGGTTACACTATTAAACTATGACTTTAATCATTGTACCAATACATTATGTCCCCAAGTTAATGGAACTTAACCTGTCTCCTGGAAAAGACTACTTCTTGGCAAATATTTTTTTTCCTACTTTTTAAAATTTAATTTTATTGTTATATTACATCCATCCCCTTTTTTGGCAAATATTTTTAAATAAATATACTGAAAATATGATAAATTGATTTAAATTTTTTAAAAAATTTTGTGTGCTTTACATTGACAAACAATACACTTCAAACTATATACTTTGAACTTACAAAAGTAATGCTTAGAATAACTGAAAGCAATAGTTAGAATAACTTAGGTAAATGAAATGAAAGGTCAAATGGAAAGGTAGGAAATAAAAAGGTGTTTTGGTGTGATTATGACAATTCTCATTATCATGATCTGAGACTATGAGTATTATCTATTAACATAAACTTTGCATAAACATGCTCACACAAGGTTCTCTTGTCTTCCTGTCTCTTTCATCAGATTTTTATCAAATACCTCATTTTGTAGGCAATGAGGTAAGCTCTTGGGATTCAGCAGTGAACAAAACTAAAGTCATTGCCCTCCTGAAACTTACTGTCCAGTTAATGAAGACATACAACATACAAGTACCATAAAGCTCGCTACAAAGATCTCTGTTACCCTTTTTATTCATAGGCATCTCCCTCCCGAGCCCAATCCCTAAACCCTGGCAACCATGACTGCTTTCTTGTCACTGTAATTTCATCACTCAAAGCATGTTATATAAATGGAAGCATGCTGTTTTCCACTCAGCATATTGTCCTTGAAATTCATCCAAGTGGTTGTGTGTATCAATAGTTCATTCCTTTTTTTATTGCTACAAAGCATATGATGATATGAATGTATCACAGTTTGTTTAACAGTTCACTTGTGGAGGCATATTTTAGTTGTTTCCAGGTTTTGGCTATTACAAATAAAGATGCTGTGAACATTCATGTATAGACTTTTCTGTGGACATAAGCTTTCAATTCTCTGGGTTAAATATAATTGTTGAGTCTTATGATATGTTCTTGTTTATTTTTATTTTTTTAAAAATGCCAGAATGCTTTGAGTGACTATTGCATTTTATATTCCTACCATCTTTGCTGAGATATTCCGTTTCTATAATCCTCACCAGCACTTACATTGCCATCATTATTATTATTTTGATAATGTAGCTCTTCTGTTGCTTATGTGGTAATATCTCATCACAGCTCCATTAGGATTTTCCTAATAGCTGATCATGGTGAATATATTTTCATGTGCTCACTTGCCAATTTGAGATATTATTCAGTAAACTGTCAATGCCTGTTCAAGTATTTTTCCCATTTACTAATTGAATTAACTTTTTTAACCATTGACTTTTGAGAGTTCTCTATATAATTTATTCATTCTTTGTCAAGTATATGGTTAGGTTTGCAATAGTTTAAGTCTGTTGCTTATCCTTTCATGTATTAACTATGAATTTCCTGCAAAAAAAGGTTTTAATTTTGATAAAGTCCAGTTTATCAACTTTCTTATTATGAATCAGAGGTTTAGTATCAAGCTTAAAAATTCTTTATTCAGTCCCAGGACCCAAGAATTTTAAGTTATGTTATCTTATAAAACTTTATAATTAAACTTTTCTGAATTTTATATTTAATTAAATATAATTAAATATTTTACAATATTATTTTTGCATAAGCTATAAGGTTTAGGTGAATTTGGGGTTTGTTTGTTTTTTTTTGTATGAATACACAATGGTCTCAGCATCATTTGTTGAAAAGAATATGTTTTATAATCAATTCTTTTTGTACTTTTGTCAAAAATCTGTTGGCCATACATGTGTGGAACTATTCTTGGTTCCACATTGATCTATGTGCCTATTCCTCTACCAAAATGACACACATAGATTATTCATGAATCTATGTATTAAATCTTGAAATTGGATAGGCCAATTCTTCCAAATTTATTTTTCTTTTAGAAATTGCTTTGGCTATTCTAATCCCTTTGCTTTTCTCTTTAGAATGATCTTGTCTATATCTACAACAAAAATTTTGATACAAATTGTACTAAATCTATATTATCTGTTGAGTCTTCCAAACTAGGAACAAGGCTTATCTATTTACTTAAACCTTCTTTTATTTCTTTCTTCAAAATTTTATATGGCTTTAAAAAATGGCACACATACTATCCACAGTTTTGTTAGATTTAGACCTAAGTTTATAATTTTAATTTCAGTTCCATGGCTCAGTATCAGTCCATAGAAATGAAATTGATTTTGTATATTAATCTTGCTTAATGAGACTTTGCTGAACTCCCTTATTAGTCTTATATTAAAGTAAAATGTTTGAGATTTTTCTCCATACACAATTGTATCATATGCAAAGAGCAACAGTTTTATTTTTCTCCTTCTGATCTGTATGTCTTTTATTTCCTTTTCTTATCTTACTTCCCTAGCTAAAACTTGGACTGCTATAAGCTCTTTCTCAGCCTTCCCCCTTGTATTTCATTTTTATTGATTTCATTTCATTTTTCAGATTCCCTTTTAAGTTT
The DNA here is from genome assembly GCA_004026585.1 of Noctilio leporinus. Classification (NCBI taxonomy): domain Eukaryota; kingdom Metazoa; phylum Chordata; class Mammalia; order Chiroptera; family Noctilionidae; genus Noctilio; species Noctilio leporinus. Next base: position 18,908 of record PVIW01002116.1, read on the forward strand.
TCTCATTGACCCATGCACTATTCAGAAGTGTCTCTATTTCACTTTCCAAATGCTTGAGGATTTTTTCACTGTCTCCCTATTAATAATTTATATTTGATATCATTTTGCTCAAAGAACATATTCTGTGTTATGTCAGTTATTTAAATTCATTAAGGTTGATTTTAGGGCCAAGAATATGATCTTTCTACATGTTCAATAGTCACTAAATATAATGTGAGAGAATTTTATAAATGTCAATTAGATCTTGTTGGTTGATAGTAGTGTTACATTCTACATCTTGATTTTTATATCTAGTTTTTCTAACAACTGTTGACAGCAATGCTAAAATCTTTCATAGTAATTGTGGGTGTGATTAATTCCTACTTTAGTTTCATTCATTTTTTTCTTCACATATGTTTGTATCTCTCTTGGTAGTTCATACCTATTTAGGATTGCCACCGCTATAATGTTTCTCTCTCTCTGATAATTTGATTTCTTTTGATTAAGGTTTGCATCGTATCCACTCCATTATTTTATTTTGACTTACTTATATGAGTATGTATGAAGTTAGTTTCCTCTAGACAATGTAGAGTTCATCTTGCTCTTTCATACTCTATAAATTTCAATTTTTATTGGTGTTCCTAGATTATTTTCTATTAATGCAATCATTGATATTAGTGCTTAAATCTACTATACTGTTTTGCTTTTTCTTGGTTCTCTCTGTTTTATTTCTATACTGTATAGGGTTTGTAGCTGTTACTTTGGATATTTCTATATATATGATACAATATACTTGGCATATACATGCACACATGCACACACATATAGAAATCTATTATCATTTTACCAGTTTAAGTAAGATGTAGAAGACATACATCTCCTTATACCCTCCTCACTTTCCCAGTGTACAATTATTTTATTTTACTTTATTGTATTCTGTTTGATTTCATTTTCATTTTTAATCCTTATCTGAGGATAAGTTTACTGATTTCAGAGAGAGAGGAAGGGAGAGAGGGGAATGAAGAGAAGGAGGGAGGAAGTGAAGGAGGGAAGGAGAGAAAGAGAGAGAGAGAAACAGAAAGAGAGAAAGATTGGTAGCCTCCATATGCACCCCAACAGGACTAACTCTGCAATCTAAGTATTTGCCCTCACTGGGACTCAAACCCACAACCATTTAGGATACAGGATGATCCTACAATCCAATTCAGCCAGCTTACTAGGGCTCCATGTATAATTATTTTAAATATTTCCTCTCTATGTATATTAAGAACTACATTACACAGTGTTAGATATTTGGTTTCAATTGGCAAAAATAATTTTTAAAACTCCAGAGTAGAATAAAAGTGTTCTATATTTACCCATATTTTTTCTGTCTCTATCTCTTGTTCTTGCTTTTAGTTTTCCTGACCTTTTAGATTTCTCCTTTTATTATCTATTTTCTTTTTAGATATGAATCTTGCCATTATTTGGGGAAGATCTGTTGGTGTTCATTTCCTTTGCCTTCATGTGAAAAGTTTCTATTTTGTTTCATTCTTGAAGGATAGTTTCACTGGATATAGAATTCTAGGTGATTATTTTTGTTAAGAAGGCCATTTTCATTTGACTTCCCTATTTCTCTATGCCAACAAATTTTCTTTGTCTTTAGCTTTCAAAGGCTTGTCTATGATGGATCTTGATGTGCATTTCTTTGGATTTATTCTCAGCATCTAGGAATTGCAAACATACACTTCTTGCCAGATTTGAAAAAAATAGCTATTATATTTTTTGAATGTTTATTGAGCTTAAAATTTCTCCTCTTATTCTGGAACTTGGTGATATGAAAATTAAGTATTTTTCTGTAGGCCCACATATCTCTGAAGCTGTATTCATTTAAATTTTTGTTACATTATTCCTTTTATTGATTTATTTCTTTTGTTCAATTACTAATTTCTCATTTTCTTTCTTCTGTGTGTTGCTTTGATTACCCACTGTGATATTTATTTTGATCACTGTGGTTTTTTATTGTATAATTTCTATTTGGTTCTTCTTTAAAAATTCTATTTCTTTGCTGAGGTTTTCTTCCCCTCCCCTCTCTCCACCACCCCAGGCCATTGCTTGTTGAAGCAGAAGTTAAAATATTAGCTTCCAATTGGTTTTGTCCCATACCACCTCAGCATGGCTCCCATTTAGCATTTATTAGATGGGATTACAGTTCTTTGTATATTTTTGTTCCATTTTGTTGTTATTTTTGTTCACCATGGAGTTTGACTGGAGTAGAGTTGTTATTTTGTTAAAAATTGCCCCTTCCCTTTTTTTTCCTAAAGAGTAGGATTTTCTTATTTTGATTTGTTTGCTTTTTGCTGAGTTAATCGCTATTCCCAGGTCATCTGCCTCTCCAATCCCAATGTGGTATACACAGAGCAAAAAATATCACCCAGAGTACTCATTACCATGTCAGACCTCAGGTTCCATGATTTCTAGCCTAACTGCCTTCTTTCCCCCCACCTTTCAGAATTTTTGGTTATTTTCTATTTTATATACAGTGATTTTAGCTGTATTTAGCAAGATGAACATACATTGTACACATATTTTAAAATAAAAAGAATGGTTTTTATTTTCAAATAATTTTATTTTAAGAAAAAAAAGCAGGCTGGGTTTCATAGACTTATATTGTACTTCCGTCATCACTTGTAGTAGTATGTGAGACACGTGCATATTAAACAGAGTTTTTATTTTAATATGACTAGTAATATAACCTCTATTTCTTTCCTAATACTTTGCAGATGTGAAATAACTAACTTTTCCTTTTTAAGTATAAATACTGGAGTTTAAGTGATAAAATAAAGCAAATCTGGATAAGCTTGCATAGGAAGATCTAGCTAACTCCTTCTGTTCTTTCTACCTTGGTAGTGCAAAAAAAAAAAAAAAAAAAGACATATCAAAACAAAACAAAAAAATGCTACTTTTAGCTAGTTGTGCCTTTACCCAGACCTCAAGCTGCAAGATGCCAAATTTGCCAACTCAAAAGAGAGAACATAAAGAAAATTATAGGTTTAATGTATTTGAAATATGTGTGGCATTATAAAATTCTACTATCCTAATAAAGATTAAGTAGTCAGAAATTTGAATGCTCTTGCTAAAGTGGCTTTATTATTTTATTGTATGCCTTAAATCTATATATGTATTATTAAATTTTATTCTTTGATGACACTTAATTGTTCAGTAATTCCTTTTTATAGTAACAGATTCAAAATAACAACTACAAAAAAATTCATATGTAGTGAAAACCTAAATACAGATATATCATTTTTTATGACAGTTGATGGTGAATTTCAACATATTTCTTATCAATAAGTCAGAAAAATATGTGAAAAACACAAATAATCACTCTATATTGAAACCAAATTGGAGTGGGGTGGCAAAACCTGAAAATTACAATCTGTTGGACATGAGCCAGAACCCAGAAAAAAAAGCTTTCCTTTGACACTGTCTGCACCACCAGTCCTTTATGGAGAACTGGTTTCAGCAATTCATATCCTTCCTCTCCTCTTATGAAATTTAGTCTCATATAAATTCACCTCCCATAGCCCATTAACCATATTTAATGTGCACATTTAAAGAGTAATTTTCAAAATCAAAGCATTTTTATCTACCCTAGCAAGGCCCAAGTTTATTGTGCAACAGTATTCTCAGTTTAGTAGTTTGGATGTAGAGATAATGAAAATTAAAAGAAACAGGTTAATGTTCATTATTGCTATAACAGGTAACTTCCCTATTTATCATAGCTTTAAACCTTTCTTTTTTGCCTTTTTATCTCATTATTTATCCTGCTATGTCATATAAGACACACATACTATTACACTATGTAATGAAAGATAATCTGTTAGAGCAAAAGGACCAATTTGCATTATAAATCAGTGTACATATGTGACAACAGCTTTATACTTATGAGAACGACAAGAACACAAATTTTTATTATAGTGCTGGCATGTTAAATTTTTATAAAGAGCTTATTGAAATTTGTCTCAATAAGGTATAAACATGACACTTTTTAAAACTGTATCTATTAATTTATCCATTTGTTGTTCCACTTATTTATGCATTCATTGGTTAATTCTTGTTATGTGCCCTTCTGCTGATTGAATATGCAACCTTGGTGTATCAAGATGTTCTAACCAACTGAAATACCTAGCCAGGGGTAAACATGGCACTTTCTAATTTATTCTAATAACTGTGCTACAATTGGATCATAAAGAATTCTCCTTCACTTTCACTTGGAATCACTCTAAGTGGATTAAATATCTTTCTGGTCAGTTCAATTTAACTTTATAACTTTATACCTGACTGAGCCACAGTTTATTTCTCTATGATTGGTAAAATGTATGGTTTGGAAGGGAAATAGGAGGAGGATAGTGGTCTCCTTTTCTACTCCTTCTCCTCCTTTCTTTTTCCTGGCAGTTGCCCTAAGAGATGGGGATATAAAAGGCAGGTAGGGGAGATAAGAATCCAGTTTGGCAAATTACCATACCAGTGCTAAGGCAAGATACCTTCATGGCTCTAGCTTGGTTTTTGTCAATGTGGGGCAGAATAGGTAAGTGCTCAGGAATCTATTCAAATTGATATCCATCCTATTCAATGAAGTGTCTCTCATAGAGGGTGGCTATATCTCCCATTGGCTATTCTCTCTCCTGGTACTGAATATTCTGTTTTCTGCTATTTCATCTTACCATACTTTTCTATTTAGACACTTATAACTACATTATAGTTTCTTCTCACTTTACTGATTTTGGGTCAATTTAACATTCATCGCTCTGAAGGTTCTGCAGTTAAATCAGATAGCCCCCCTCTTTTGCAGACATTCAGTTTTATAAATGAATCTCTCAAAGATTTTCCCATATGTCCCTTCTCTCATCCTCCAATTTGTTTTAGACAAAGGAGAAATATCTTACTATAAATACTTCACTTCCTTCAAAATGAAGACAGTCCTTCAAAATGTCTTCTTCCTTCCATTTCTCATTCTTCTTCTAATGAAGAAGGAGAAGAAATTGGGATGGTATTTGAAATTTGCAGAGATATTTCTGACATCACATAGTAACACATCGGATGAAATTTCCAGTATCATCTGTTATTTCTCTTTAAATTTAGTATGTAGCCCTGACTGGTGTGGCTTAGTAGATTGGCTCTGGCCAACTGCTGGTTCGATTCCCCAGTCAGGGCACATAACCAAGATGCAAGCCAGGTCTCCAGGCAGGTCTCCAGCTGGAGGCAGGTGAAAGGCAACCACACATTGATGCTACTTTCCCTTTCTGCCCTCTTCCCTGCCCTTGTCTGTGAAAACAATGCATAAAAAATCTTTAAAAAAATAAAAATAAATTTACTATGTATTTAACAATGGTTTATATGCAGTGTATTCATAGCTTAGCATATTTATATTCAGTTATTATCATAATTTTATATTGATCTACATGAAATTATAGCTATGTGTTTTTGTCCCTGACACAATGAAAACTTTTCTAAAGGACAATTAATTCTTTAATCAATACAATTAAATGTACTGATATTTTAGCAACATTGCAGAAATATAAAATTGCTATATATCATCAGAAAAATAAAATTTAAAGTATTGAAGTTGGAAGTATATTTTAGGTTAGTTCTTTAACATTACTTGACAGGAAAAATGTTCAAAATCCAGGAGTCTTCATGTTTATGTCAGATTGGTATGTCTCAGGCAGTGTCAACCAGTAATGAGCAGGTTTCAAAGATATATAAATAATACAGGTTCACTGTCACTGCACAGTTGTTATGGGTTTACTGTACTGTTTCGTGATTAAGAAAAATAGAATTCCATAATAAGAGAAAGCTCAATGAAATGGAAAGTGTTCAAGTGGCAGTTAATATTTTTAAAATCTGCTTTACATGTAATCAATAAGGCTAAATAATCACCAATAACATCTATAATGCTCTGGGACAAAAGTTAAGTGAGCTGTGTTAGATATGGGGTTTAATGTCAACTTTGTCAATTACTAGTTGGCCTGTGGGGAGTCAGCCATTCCATGACCCATTCCTCTCCCTCTAATAATGAAAGAATAATGTCTACCTTGCAGAAAGTGTATAAGAATTCCATATAAAATAAGTAAAATAACATGGTGTAGAGTAGCAGTTATCATTAGAATGTTAAACTGAAAACAGAGAAAACCATTCAGGATAAAGCCTGCACAGTACCTCTTGCTACCCAAGTAGGGGTGAATGCATAGGCAAAGGGAAGATGCCAAATACAGATACTTTGGATTTTTTATCAGTTTCAGTCAATATTAATTTTACTGACATAGTTTAAGCAAGGTATGCTATTATTAGTATAAATTACCATTGTAGCCTAAAATCTAGAGAATGTTTTTATTACTTACCAGAGTATATTTGTACTATCAAACAATTTTTACATTGTTTACAACTACTTTTATAGCTACCACTACTTTTTTTACATTAATTAAATCACATATTAAAGGCAGTGTGAATGACAGGGACTTCAGCTGTTGGTTTTATCCCCAAGTTTCTTTGCTAATGGTTAAATGGCCATCTTTTGTAGCAGGGCAGGGCAGGAATCCCCAAAGTTCCAACAGTGCAGGGTTTTGGGATGACGGAAGGAAATAATACAACTTTTAAGGTACTTTGCATATCTATGACAGACTGGTAGCAAGGGCTGTGCAAAGGGCAGATAATGCTTTCTATATTAAGGACAAGGAGAGAGCTAAGGTTTTCCTGAAGGGGAGAGCCAGAAGGAAAGGAGCCAGCCGAAAGGAAAGGTGTCATGCTATTTGAAATGATAAAGAAGGGTTCCCATCTGCCATGAAAAGCAGCATGATGGAAGAAGCATGTTAGGTTGTAGCAAGCATGTGAGAAGTGGCCATGCAATTTGTAGTCAGGATTCAGCTATGTGGCCTGGGCTGGTGAGAAAGCATAGCAGGCTTGCTGTCACTTTCATCATGTCTGCTCCAGCTGACTCAGAAGCCATGAAGCCACGAAGGACTCTGCCTTGCAGACCCAGACTCTATCTAGACTCTTGGAACTGGGGATGCACCGAGAGGACGCTCTCTTAAGAATTGTGCCTTTCTTGGACTTCACCATGATTCAGTGTAACAGGGCACATGCTTTCCTGGACTATTATATGGAGGCTAAGGAAAATGTATCCCAGATCTTGAAGAAGAGAGCGGACAGATAAGGAATTGGGAACTATTGGGCTTGATTTTGTCTTGTAGCCTTTGGGGGAACAAGAAGTGCTGAGTTTCATGGGAGAACAGGGCTCTGAGCTGAAGTGCTCCTAGCCCCCCAAGGTTGCAATATTATAAATAAAGACCTATTTTTCTCAACACTAATTGTTGGGTCTTACACCAAGGTGCCACATGAACAAGCCTCACTTTGTTCAGTAACATTTTCCCAGACAAAAGCTAAATTCAGTGCATCTTCTTACGTAAAATAAGTGACAAAACTGGTGCTACTGAAAAATGTTATCAAATACTAGTCTCTCACCCTTGTGGTGGTTTTAAATGAAACAAATGTATCATAGAATGAAATTATTTGGACATATGTCAGAGGAAGCCCAAAAAGGGGGAAACATCTCACTGTGAAGGACTTCTCAGTTTCCAAAGCAGTGCACTTTAGGTGTTCAGACAAATCTCATTACTCATTACTCATTGGTGTCCAGACACCAATTGGAAGAAGCTATTCTGCTCAAGATGTAAGCAGAAGAGTTCTTAAATGAGACAAAAATACTGTCTTCAGGAAAGACTTTATTACACTAAAGTCAATCTGATTCCTCTTTTATTAAATCACTCCAAGGAACTGAAAATCTTTGCTGACACAAGAAATGCTAAAGCCTCCTGAGTGTGGTCCTTTGAAGTATGGTTTACAGTGGGCAGTAGGAAAAAAGAACAAAGAAATCTTGGGAAACATAGGCTCAGAAACTCTCAGGATTCCTGGCTAAATGTCATCATTCATTTTTTGTAAGGAAGGCCTAGAATATATAGATAGTAGAGCATTTTAAAGTATTACACAATTTATACTAAATAGATAGCACAACGTTTACCAGAAGCAATGCCAAAATCTAATCACCTTCCAAAAATATAAAGCCACATGATTGTTAATAATAATGCATTAGTTAGAATTATGCCGACTTAGAGCAGTGATTGGTAATATTTTTTTTGAAGAGGCAGATAGTAAATATTTTAGGCCTTGTTGGTTAAGAGGTCTATATCACTACTACTCTACTCTACCATTGCAGCACAAAAGAGGCCATAAACAATCCGTGAATAAATGGCCATAACTGGATTTAGCCATAAATCTGTCGACTACTGATCCTTGATACTAGCCATTTAGCATTTTTATCAATACAGTCCTAACATCAATGATAGTCTCTAGCATGTGGTATGAATTAATAAATAAAAACCAAGTGATTTATGTTCCTCTCTCTGTATTCTTTTATACATTACTTCTTATTTGATACAATTGACATGGTTACTTAGAACACAAGAACATTCTGAAAAATTTAACCTTGAAATATTTAATAGACACAATATCATTTTTCTGATAAAACTGTTAAAATATCCATAACATGAATCTAATCATGAGGGAATATTAGAATACACCAAACTATAGGATCTTCTACAAAAATGTCAAGGTCGAGAAGGACAAAGGAAGGCTGACATAATGTTCCAAAAATAAAAATAAAGGAGTTTAGAGCAGTATGAATGACAAATAAAATCAGTATTCCTGAAGTAGATCCTAGATTGTCATTTATTGGACAAATGAAAAAATTGGAATATACATTGTATGAGGTCTCTACAGAAGGTATTCAAACATGTAATATGAAAAAATAGAGGCATTTATTGAAGAAGATACAAGATATAAGAAACATTGAACAAAGGACAATGATGCCTCAGTCCCCTTCAAAGTAGGCATCTTGGGACCTTACACAGTTCTCCCAATCACAATCACTGCCCTGTTGTATTTTCCTGAATCTCATTGATGGTCTGAAATATCTTCCTTTTCAAAGGTGATCTTAGTTTTGGGAAAAGTTATAAGTCACAGGATACCAAATCCGGGCCGTAGGGGAGCTGAGTCACCTGGGTGATAGGATGTTTTACCAAAATACTGTAGGAGATGTGATGCATGAGTGGGTGCACTGTCCTGATGGAGCTACCAATCACCAGTTGTCCATAACTGTGGCCTTCTGAATCATCTGAATAGTTCAATGGAGGAATGTTCAAACTTAATATGAAATTTGATACAGATTTGTTGCTCTATTCACTCAGTCATTTTGACTGTGATGTCCACACAATTACACATGTTCACTCAACAGTGTTTACCACCTCCGCTGTCTAGTGCAGTGAAGACATCATTGTTTATGCATGTGCATTCCAGTCCACTCTCCTTGGCTACCAGGTGACATCAATGTTGCACAAACCATTCTTGTCGTATTAACAATGGCTGGACTTTTACTGGATAGGCCTCATATAGTAAATAATATTATTGAACCTATGTTAAGTTTCCTATATGTGGTTATGAAAAACAATGACTTTATTTTTAGGTAATAAATCCTGAAGAATTTAGTGATGAGGTTGGTGTAATGATGTTGACATCACTCACAATGATTCAGATTAAATAATATAAATAAATATAACTTGACAGAGGATGATAAAGCAAATTGAGGCACATCAGACTAAAGTATTTACAAAAATTCCTTATAAGAAGTTATTTTAAAAGTTCTATTGCCCAACCCCCAGTTCTCCCCAGATTTTTGTACATATGAAATAGGAAACATCAAGATATTTTTATAGATGATTTTTAACACCATGTAATATCTTCTGCTTTTGGCAGAGAAATAAAATAGTAGATACTTGATAAAGCAATGACTGGAAGCAACAATTGCAAAGAATAACATGTTTGTAAGTTTTCCTCTAAGAAAATCATTCTTTTTATTTTTAAAGATTTTATTTATTATTTTTAGATATAGGGGTAGGGAGAGAGGCAGAGATGAAGAGAGATGTCTGTCTCTAGCTATGGACCTGGCTTGCAACCCGATTATGTGCCCTGGCTGGGGAATTGAACCAACAACCTTTGAGTTCGCAGGCTAGCACCTTATCCACTGTGCTACCAGCCAGAGCAGGAAATCATTCTTAAAGAAATTACAATAAATAAAATTTTAAGTCTTCAAAAATTCAACCAAGGAAATTCCCAGCCATTCTCAAAGTATCTAATCAACAAGAAATACCTAAAATACTTTCTTCCACATTTTTAATTAGATTATGTTTCATCTGTAAACCAGATTAACAAGAACAAGAACACAATATTTGAGCTCAATGCTGAGTAAGGGCACAAAATAATTTGATGAACCAAGAAAACAAGTTTTCAGAATGAAAATAAAAAGGAGGTGTTTTCAGACAGATGGGTCTGACAGAATGAAACAAAGGATTGGAAGTTAGAAATTCCTGAGGGTCCAGTTGGAAGTTGGTTAGGAAGATTTTCTTTTTTTCTGGACAGATCATCTGCATGGTTAGAAGAATATTCCTTCTTTGGGCCAATTTAGAAGAGCTTTGTGGTCATTCTAAATGACCTATGCTTTTAGGCAGGTTTACATAGCCTATATTCTATTTAGGGTTTTTAAATCATTATAAATGTTGAGGATCCACATTCTGGTTTACTTAAGCTCTTCCAACATAGAATATGGGGCAAATGTGGAAAATCTCAAATTATTTGAAAATAATTTTTAAAAACCCTTTGCTGAACTACAATCAACATAAAAAAAGAGTCCATACATGTTTAATACATAAAATTTTATGATTTTGGTTATAAATATACACCCATCAAATCAGCACAGTAATACAAGCCATACATAAATCTGTCCATCACTCTACAAGTTTCCCCTTCCATCCTCATTTATTTATTTTTATATTGTTTGTGTGTGTGTGCACGTGTGTGTGGTAATAATACAACATAAGTTCTACCCTGCTAGCAAAACTGTATGTCAACTGTAGGTCCTATGCTGTATAATGGATCCAGAACTTATTAATTTGGAATGACTAAAAATTTTACCCTTTGACTGACTTATTTCTGCAAGGTTAAAAATAAGTCGGAGCCCTGGCTGGTAGCACAGTAGATAAGGTGCCTGCCTACAAACCCAAAGGTTGCTGGATCGATTCCCAGTCAGGGCAGCACATAACTAGGTTGCAAACCAGGTCTCCAGCCAGCTCTGTAGTTGGAAGCAGTTGAAAGGTAACCATACATTGATGTCTCTCTCCCTCCCTGCCTCTCTCCCTTCCCCTCTCTAAAAATAATAAATAAAATCTTAAAAATAATAATAAGTCTGAACCAATCACTTTACGATGTATTCCAATTCTATTTGTAAAATGGGAAATGGAATGAACCCTGAAGAATATCAAGTTTAATTTTTTTAATGTTTTGGATAATTGTGTTATCCAAAAGAAATTAACTTAAAAAAATTTTAAAGCATATTATTATTATTTCTAAACCAAAGGCTGACCTAAATTTTATAGTTCACTATGTAAAGTCTGTTAAAGAAACATGCACTCAGATCTGGTTTTATATATATATATATATTTAAAGACTTTATTATTTTTAGAGAGAGGAGAAGGAAGAGAGGGAGAGAAACATCAATGTATGGTTGCCTTTCATCTGCCTCCAGCTATGGACCTGGCTGCAGACTTGGCTTGCAACCTGGTTATGTGTCCTGGCTGGGGAATCAAACCAGTGACCTTTGGGTTCTCAGGCTGGCGCCATACCCACTGTGCCACCAGCCAGGGCACTGGTTATATTTTTTAGAGTCAATACATTCTTTTGCTAGTAACATATCTGAAAGCTGCAAATGCCAAAGTTATAAGATTAGCTTTATAGATAAAGCAATTCCAAAGTAACTAGTAATATAATTCCTTGAAAATTAAAGCATCCTCAAATTGTGATTTTCCAGAAATTGTGTTGATATATTTACAGTTTCGTAGCAATATCAACTATTTTGATCTGAAATTGGCCAACTGACCTCCATAAATTGCCATTTATCTTATTCCAGACCTTGCAACATTTTTTCCTCCACAAACTCTTTAAATTATAGATGTTGTTATCACAGTGGAAGGTCATTTTAAATGTTTGTTGGTTCAAATAATGCTTAAAATCAATAGCATTTCCTGCATATCTCTACACAGAGATTCAACAGTAAAGAGGCTACATTCTACAGAATATTGAATTTTTGCTGTTGAAAGTCACCTTGATCAAAAGAAACAGTATTAGGACCTTCTTTTTTCTTTCTTTTTTTTTGTCTATAAATTTTATTTTGACTAATACATATCATACCCATTCCTGTTTCTGGCCGATGTTTCTTGGATATGAAAATATTAATACATTTATGGGTAGTTTGGTATTAAAGGGGTTTTTTTTTACAGATCTTCTTGAATCCTTGAAGTAACCTCTTTATTAAACAAAGACATGTAATTCTTGGGTATAGGTAATAGTTGTCTATTAAATGTCAATCGCAGGCATGTGTTCACACACACACACACACACACACACACACACACACACAAACACAGCTAGGGGTAACTGTAAGGAGTCCTATTTTCAATGATTCCTGTTCTCTATTTCTAGCTCCAAACCATTTTGATCCTGACTGTGAAATATGCTATTTACAGTCCTTGTGGCCTAACCAACTGATTTGTCATTTTCTACCAGTAGCAGCAGGTATAGAATTGCATTGGTTATTTTCCCTTAACATATTGTAGCAAATTATTTGTTTTAAATTACATATTCCTTTCTCCTGGATCAGATGTACATGCAGATATGAAGTGATATTCCATCATTATATTTTTCTCTATAAATTTGTATTTAAAATTCAATTATGTATTTTATCCTCTTTATTAATTATAGCCACTTATCATATCAAAACCTCTGAAAGGTTTTAACAGTGATGTTACTTTGCCTTAGACTTACTTTTTAAATATTAGATTTTTTCATGGAAACATTTAAGATATGAATTTGTAATTTCTTCAAAGCACAGCTTTTCTTTTGGTGTAACAAACATTTTTACACAAGTATATTTTTATACACACAGCTATGTATCCATATTATCTCATATTTGTGTTATAATAATTCCTCTCACTTGTACCACAATATACAAAGTATAGTCTCATCGGTAGAACTGTAAAATTCTACTTCTTAAAACAAATCAATATATAATGCATGTTGTTCTACATTGCACTGTGCTAATACTTATGGCAATTTTTCACTAAAGAGTATGTGTGTGTACGTGTATATGTTTGTTTTATTTTGTTTTGTTTTTATATTAAATGAGATCATCCAATTGTCCCAGTCCCAACCAGGTAGTTGTGGTGGCCCAGTATTGTGTCTGTGTAGGTTAGCCATGGGCTTAAGCTAAAATTTCTAAACACTCCATTCAAATCCATTCAACTAACATAAAAAGAATTAATGTAGACAATCAAGGTCAAGGTTCTTGATGCTAGGGCTATCAGCTGAAGGAAGACATTTATAAAATCTGTGTCATCCTCTGTCATAACATTGATTGCCCACATATGCAGCCAACTCAATAAAAATAAAATACATTTAAAAAAAAATAAAAGTATTAATTCTATTAAACTCAGAAATGAGATAAGAATGTCTATTCTCATCATTTTATTCAACATTGAATGTGTGGTTTTAGCCTTTGCAATAATATAAGAAAAATAAAGTCATTAAAATTAAGGAGAAAATGCAGCCTAAAATATATACAAATGAAAAGTAGTTTCAAAATATGACCAACTCTATAAAGTATATAATTAGGGTCAGTTTCTTCATTTAATCATGACCATTTATAATTTTTTTAATGAAGGTATATCCTTTCATATCACTGAAAACTCTGTGTTATGTAGTGTTTAGTTACCACTTTAAAATCTTAAGTGTAAGAGCACACACCCAGACTATGCTGACAAGATAAAATTCAATCATTATGAAGTCCAATGGATATGAACAAACACCTGTATATTTGTATATAAACTTACTGAATAAAAATGTATTTGCATATTCACCAATGACAGTTTTTTTAATGATATAAAAGAACCTTGCTATATTTCACTATGTTGATGTTCCAGATGTTCCAAAGACTCAGGTCAAGTGATGGTAAGTTATTATTTTTTTTTTTAGATTTTATTTATTATTTCCAGAGAGAAGGGAAAGGGAGAGAGGCAGAGAGGGAGAGAAACATCAATGTGTGGTTGCCCTTCACTTGCCTCCAGCTAAGGACCTGGCTGGAGACTTGGTTTGCAACCTGCTTACTTGCTCTGGCTGGGAATTGAACCAGCAACCTTTGGGTTCTCAGGCCTTATCCACTGTGCCACCAGCCAGGGCTAAGATAGTATATTATTTAATAGTATTATCTAAAATAAATGGAACACATTACATTAACATTAAGCGGAAGAGCTAAATAAGGGTGATATGGAACTATCACATTAGTGCCCTATAACGTGATACATGTAAAATGAATTGGGACTTTGCATCTAAATTAAATTATTATAAGTTATACCAGATCTGTCCTGAAAAAGTCCAGCCATGGTTAATATAATGAGAATGGTTTGTGTGACAATGATGTAACCTAGAAGCCAAGGAAAGTGGACTGGAATGCACATGTGTGAACAATGATGACTACATGGTACTAATCAGTGGGGGGCAATAGATACTTTTGAGTGAGGATGCATATTGTGTGGACATCACATTCAAAATACCTGAGCAAGTACAGCAATGAATCTGCATCAGATTTTGAGTTAAGTTTGAGCATTCCTCTGTGGAAACTATTTGGATGATTAGAAGGCCTCAGCTATGGGCAACTGGTGATTGGCAGCTTCATCACAGCAATGTGTCTGCTCAGGCATCATATCTCGTGCGAGTTTTTTGGTGAAACAGCAAATCACCCAGGGGACACAGCCCCTCTACAGCCATGATTTGGCACCCTGTGATTTCTAAATTTTCCCAAAACTAAATCACCTTTGAAAGAGAAGATATTTCAGACCATTGATGAGATTCAGGAAAATATAAAGGGGCAGCTAATGATGATTGGGAGAACTGTGTGCGGTCCCACAGTGACCACTTTGAAGGGGACTGAGGCATCATTTGTCCTATGTACATACAATGTTTCTTATATCTTGTATCTTGTTCAATAAACGTCTCTGTTTTTCATATTATATGGCTGTATACAATAGACATTGTATCTTAATTCTCAAATAATACATTTTTTTTTTATTTTATGTTTTGTACGGATAGTACCACATAAGAAATACATAAATGATAGTACCTTTTGGGAAAAGGAAAAAACATAAATATTTGCTATACATAGAGTAACTTGATATTTACTGAACTTGTTCTTTTTATGAGATTAATTTCAATCACAATAAATAAGTGGTTTATTAAAAAATGTCATTCCTTTCCATTTTCCTTTTACTTTATTTTAGGTAAAGTACATTATATTTAAAAAATAAATATATTAAAGTGTCAATGAACTCTAAATCATGTGTAAGTGATTGTTTTCAATAAATTTAACTTTTTAAAATTTTATTTATTATTATTTATTTTTAAAAATATTCTATTTATTATTTTTACTAGAGAAGGGCAGGCAGGGAGGAAGAAAGGGAGAGAAACATTGATGTATGGTTGCCTCCAGCTACAGGCCTGGCTGGAGACCTGGCTTGCAACCTGGTTAGTTGCCCTGGCTGGGAATCGAACCAATGACCTTTGGGTTCACAGGCTGATGCCTATCCACGGAGCCACTAGCCAGGGCTATTAACTTTCAAATCTACTTATTTGTTGCTATGTGTAGACCTTGGAAAGTGGTTTTTAACTGTTTTTCTGAGTCCTTTAAAACATCTCTGCTTCTTTACATTGCTATTGGGTACATTAGCTTAAGTTAAAATATAGAAAGAGAAATTTACCTTGCCTAACTTTAAAATATGGCAAAAAAATAATTCAAGGGAAAAACATGCAGTTACTGCTGATTATTTAAGCTTTTGACTAGATAATGCCTATTTAGGATTAGCATAACAATATCAGCTAAGGGCAATGCAACAGTGCTGTGTTCATTTTTTAAATTCTTTATTTGAATTTAAATCATATCACCAGTAAGTTATCTCTCACTGTTACTGGGAAACTATTCCTGGATACAGAACACAAAATGAGACCAGACTTCTTTTTCTTTGTTAGCAATCTCATTAAAACCAGCACAGATAACAGTGTCCTGGACCGAAACAATGACAGCTACAAACTTCAAGCAACAATAAAGAGTATACATGATATTTACTATTTATTTTCTATTATTATAGAAGCATTTAAGGTAAGGTTTACTTTGTTAAAAATATGTATTGAATCCCAGCCAAAAGTCTCCTACAGTACAGGCTCTCTGGAGTAATGACAGCAAGAAATAAAGGGACATAAAATGCCTTCCCATATCAAAGTTCTCAGTCCTGCAAATGAGATGACATTTACTTGTGCTTTTAAAAGTCATATATGTAATATATAATATATATTTAGGATGTATGAATGAAATTGGAACAAAATAACATTTGACTGTTTTTAATCCAATAATTCATTAAATTAAAATTGATGACTTAAAATAGTAAAATTTGGTATAGAGAAAGGAGAACATCTGAGGTGTGGGATATTTCTGGTTCTGCTAGAAATGGTATTTGGAGAGAGAGGTAATGTTATAGGAGGAATTAAACCTGGACATTAAAGAAAGACTGAAAATAAAACAACTCTGCTACATAATTTCAGATTTGGCTTTTGAGAATGGCCTATGGTGATCATTTGTTTTAATGTAATTCTATGTTTGACACAGAGTGACTTATGGTCTTTGTGATTGGCTCCTTTTTCTGTAATATGGAGATATTAATTTATTCATTCAATAAATATTTTTGATCACTTTATTTGTGTCAAGCAGATTTTTTTTTCTAGATTGGGAAAGAAAAGAGATAAAAAGCTTGATCAATGTTTTCAAATACCTCAAAGTTTTGTGGGTAGTGACATTTTTCTGCTGACCGACTTTTCATGAAAAATTGCAGAGACATTTATAGACTGTGAAAGATATAATAAATACACAAATTATGTAACTAGGCTTCAACAGAGTTATACCCAGAGAGCAAGGTAATATTTGAGATTACAAATAGTTTAAGCCCTGGTTGGTAGCTTAGTGGATAGGCTCCAGCCTGCAAAACAAAAGGTCGTTGGTTTGATTCCCAGCCAGGGCACATAACCAAGTTGCAAACCAGGTCTCCAGCCAGCTCCATAGCTGGAGGCAGGTGAAAAGGAATCATACATTGATGTTTCTCTCTCCCTCTCTGCCTCCCTCCCTTCTCCTCTCTCTAAAAATAATAAAATCTTTAAAAAACAAAAAACAAATATTTTAAGATCATTTTTCTAAGTTAACCTTCAAATCTAAAAATATAAATTATTAATTTTAATTGAACTTCATAAAGGATTTGTTTAAAAGATAACATTATTAATAGCTGTGAAGAATATTACTATAGACATTTTAACTAAGGTTACTGCAATGTTATTAAAATACTTGAATAAATATTAATCCCTCACCTATCCAAGTAAGTATTCACTTCAGTGTAAAAAAGCAACATGTGCTCTAGCATCCTAGGACAATTCAGAGAGATTACTGTATCAAAATGAAACTGTATCACTTTGTGTGTTAAACTACTACTTGGAATGTTTGTGCCATTTATTGTGGGAACTCTGTCACTTCAGGGAACAATTGAGCAACAGAACTCACTGAGTAGTGGCAGGGCAAAGACACTCATTCCCCACCCTCCGTACCTCATCAGAAATAAATACATGAAAACTAAAATTTTGAGAAAAGTATAACTTTGAAACATTGGGGATGAATTAAAAGTGTATTTAAAATATTTATTCAATTATATATATTAAACATTTCTATATACACAGAAAGGGTTTATACCACACAATTATTAAGCATGACAAACCCTGCTATTTAATGTACATATGCTAGCTCATTTAATGCTCATGATAACACTATGAGCCAGGTAAAAATTCTATTCCTGCTCTCCAGATGATGTTTGATCATGGATATGAGGCACAGAGGAGTTAAGTCATTTGCCCATAAGTGTAGTTAAAAAGAGGAAGGATCAGAAGTTTTGCTGGTAGAGTTTACATTGTTAGTCTATATTTATGCTAAATATTTGCATGTATCAGTATATCTAGGTACACAAAATGTATGATAAAGGTAGGGGGTTTTCATAAGAAGATTTTATAAGATACAATTTATTTCTATATCACAGGTGGCAAACACAAGGCCCACGGGCCAAATCTGGCCCTCAACCTTGTCTTATTCAGCCTGGCACCCTTTTTCTACCCAGCTCATTAAAACTGTTAAGTAGTTACATTTATACAGTCCTAAAATTACATTCTGCTGATGTGGCCCCTGATGAAAATGAGTTTGACGCCCCTGCTCTATGTCATATATAGAAGTATATAAAGTCAACATCATAAAAAAGTGATCAACATGGAAACATGATTATAAATCACTTTAAAAATGTATAAACTTTAAAAACTCTTCCTCTTCCATAAATATGCTGCAAAAATTTATTTAATTCCTCCTCTAACTCTGTTTATTTAATGGTGGTAAATGTTTCCTTCACTGTTAAATATGATCCTTCTTTGTCACTAGTGTGTACTTTAGAATTGCTCCTTTGGTCATTCAGTCTCTATGTCCTTAACTAGCTCTGGCTTTAAACTTCTGCTCGTTTCTCTATTACTCATGTCTTTCAAAATAGCACCACTTCCCTTCAGTCTCATCTCTGTCAATATGATCTCTAAGGTATTTAGATTAATTTGTCTATGGATGAGAGCTACACTTATTTATTTTTCAAAACTAACAAATGAAACTGGATACATAAAATACATTTTCCCTTATGATGGGACTTCATTCTTATCCAATAGGTTTAGTTCATTTTACTAGTTAGTACTATAGTTTTCTTGGTTTGCAAATGTGTAAATCTTGGGGTTAATTTTCTTTCTTTTTCACAAAATTTTACTACTCTTGTTAATTTTCCTGGCCTCTCTTGTCACACTGAAAATCCTTCCTCAGAAGGCTGAGATTTCACGGGACTCTCTTCCAAGATGACTCAAGATAACTTTCCATACAAGACCATAGCAATGAATCATGATGCCACACTAAATTCCCAGGAGGTTAATTGAAAATCCTCATCATAGCATTCGATTAAAAACCTTGTTTAAGTTATACTACCAATCAAAAGCTGTGGAGTCTAGAATACAGACTTGGTTTCAGAATCAAAGAGCAAGGCACCAACTCTAGAAACTACCAGAATCTGAGGAGGATTTACAAGGAAGTCAAAACAAAGGTCACCCTATAAAGTAGAGAAGACAGAGAGTTTCTTTCCAGTTGTGATTACACACATACTCTTATCATGGCATTTGTGAACAACCTTTATCCTGGTATTGATTTCAGAGAACTTGCTAAGGAAATTGAGTTTCCAGAGTCGAGTGCAAATTTGGTTTCAAAATTGAACATCTGGATTCCATGTCCAGAGAAACAAAGAATCTGATGAACCTTTACAACAGAAACAAGACCAGGAACGGGATCTCTGACATAAGGGAGTTCAAAGTACAGAAACTAAACACAATCTCATTAGCAACTGTTCTCTGAAGCCAGAACAGGGTGAACCAAGAGACAAACACATGTACTTAATGTCATCAGCCCAGGTTACAAGTATCTTGCTCTCTCTTCTTGGGAACATATCCTTCTAAACACACCTTCAGCTTCTCCAGAAGCTGAGCCTTTTGGACATGGTAACAGGGCTCCAGAAGACAGCCCTACCAAAGGAGCCCAGCTCCACAGGTCAGCAAATGTCAAGGCCCATGAAAATAAAGTCATTCATATCATTAATAAAGAAAACTCTTCATCAATATCTGCCTTCCCTTCTTGGTTTCCAAATATTATTGATTTTGTCATTATTTTTGTTTCTTTTACTGATCTTGCACTTTCTTAACAGAATGAGATCCTTTTCACAAATTATGAACTTCTATAGAAAATTTATTTTGAGGCTCTATCATTCCTTGGGGGGAAAAATTATTTTTCCGTGTTATACTTGAAGGCTTCCATGATGTCACTTTAATTTTATCCCTCCGAAATCAAGTCATCTGTCTGAGTCAAGTCACACTGAGTACTGTGCTAATTCTCATTTCTTCACTTCTTGGTTAGTTCCTGTATCAGAAATGCTTCATGTCCATTTCAAGCTGCATTCCATCATTTCCTCAACATAGTAAAGATTCACTCTGATTTGTGCTTTTCCATGACATTTTTACCTGTCTTCAATTTTTTCAGCATTTATAAATAGTTGGGCAACTTTATGCATTTCTTCAACTTAGAGCTTTAGAATTAATCTCCAAATGTTTTCTTGTGCCACATAAAACTTAAATGTACACACAGACTACTTTTTTGGGTTTTTTTTTTTTTTTTTTATTATAACTGCTTTTCTTATTTCTGTTGAAATGTCATTTCTGCAGAATTTACTGGAAATCTAGGTCACAAAATGTATTGATAAATGCAGTGTAATATAATTGTTGCTACTAAGACCTTTACATTTTGATCCTATGAAGATCACGTTCTCCTTAAACTGGCATCTCTATTTTTAAAATTTTCTCTTTTTTGATTTTCTTTTTAGTTAATTGCTGAATATAATTAAAACAGAAAAAAAAAAAAAAAAGAAAGAAAGGAATAGCTATAAAACTCAACCCCAAATCTAATTTGTACTTACTGGTATTTCTAATGGCAATTCTGAGGACCAAAAGAGTCTTGTTAAAACAGGAGGTCAACAATGTTTGTGGAATTATATTGAAATAAAATTAGTTATAATAGTTGCAAATGTCTGCTGTCAACCAGAATTTTCACAAAAACTGTTAGATTAAACATTTGGATACATTGTGAATTTTTTTTCTCTATGTTTTTCATTATGTCACTTACATCTTTTTTATGTAGCAAGCACATGCCTACAGATGCCTCCCTCAGGGAAAATGCTATTCCCTTGCCAATACTGAGTTCATCAAATGAGCATCTGGCCAGTTGCCACTTACTGATGTAGGAGGAAAATGATAGTTATTATTCTCTCCTTTTACTATGCCTACTAGTTTCATATAGCCATTGTTTCCCAGTATACCTTCCAATCCCTTGAGCTAGTGTCATTACTGAAAAGGAATTATACAAATGTGCAAATTGTAACTGGTTATTTGTTCTTCAGACTTTTTTAAGGAATAGGGGAAACATGAAGATTATAGGAAGATAGATATATGATAGATCCTGATATAGCTATATAAAATTAAGATATACTATATTAAGGTATATTTAACAGTCAAATTACATCAGTTTATATCCTGGCTTCCATCTCTTACAGTTCTATAATTTACCTCTTTAGTGCCTCACTATTTTCATCTATCAACTAGATATAATAACAGGATTTAACATGTTTTTAGAGCATTAGAAAATATAATCCATGTTAAGACTTTAGGAAACAATGAGCAGAATGACAGTGACCACAGGGGTCTGGGGAGGGGAGAGGGTGGGGGAAGAAGGGGAAGGATTTAGTCAAGGAACTAGTATAAATGACACATGGACTTGGACAGTAAGGTGGAGACTGACCTAGGGAGATGGGATGAGATGGGTGGGGCAGGGGAAAGCAATAGGGGAAAAATGAAACAACTGTGATACAACAACAATAAAGTGATTTTAAAAAATTAAAAAATAAAGACTTTAGGACAGTAATGGGCACATTTAAGTATGGTTAGTGTTGCATTGTCATCATTTTAACTTTTATTAATTACTAGGGGATTGATACACAATGAACAAAAGATTAGTATCATTTTCCCAGCTATTCCCCAACTTATTTATGGGGTTTAATTTAAGTTATAAGGTTGGGAAAAATTTAAATGAGTGACTTCAGTTATCTTTATTGTACCAAGAAAGCAAAATAAAGCTGGTGCAGTGAGGAGGTAAACTCTCACTCTCAAATCTACTCTCCTTTCTCTTTGCTATATTATCTGCAAGCCTCATTCCCATTGCATATCCTCTCAGGCAAATATAAGAGATTGCAACTATTGTGATGCATACACAGCATGAAACAACATACAGATGTTCCAGCTTTATTGACTGCAGCAACCATATGCTGCCTATTCCAGGTGGGATGTTCAGGCCCACTTTGCATGGTGGGCATAATTGGGAAGCGTGAATTACTGAGATGATCTACCTTTTCTGGTGAAAATGCAAGTTAGCTGTAGATAAAAATAAATCACTGTCTGATGGTGAAGAAGTAGAGGAAGGAGAATGCACACTAATCCTAGTCAGATTATGTGACAAGAGATAATTAGGAATAAACAATTGCAAAAGCCAATGAACGAGGTAAGGACACCCAGGGCAGACTTAATAAAACACTTAAAATGTTCCCAAATTAATCCTTGAATCTTTGGAAAGTACTACATAGTGGTGCCTACTGATTTCCCTAAACATTAGAATAGAGTACTGAGGACCATTTGGATCAGTGATTTGGCAGTAGTCAGCTTTCTGATCACAACCCACGTACAGAAACTTACAAAAGTAAAACATTAAGACAGTATATGTAGGAAAGACGATAGCAATGGTTGTCTTAAGGCAGTGCTATGAATAGATAACTAGTGCTATCCAATGCATTCTTGGAAGGCAGCTGAATATTAATAAAGGGGGATCCTTACCAGAACCTAGCAGTGCCATCATTATGCAACACCTTGTCCCATACTTATCTTATCTCTAAGAAATTGGGCTTCTGACTACAGATTTAGCACACTAATTCTGAAACTTATTTGGTATGTGCTTTTAAAAGGAGTGACCAGATTTATAATAGAGATGGAAAATATATTAAATTCTCTGAAACTATGGCTTATCACCACACTTGTGCATTATTCTTGGCCAAGCATTAGTTAAGGATATTTATAAAGCAGATCATACTCTTGAATCTGAAAGAAAGTTGCTAGTTTACTTTCTTTTTCCTAACGAGGGCTTTTAAAATTTTCCCTCATGATTTATTTGAATGAAAGGAAGCAAATACAATTTACAAAAATCCATCCATAATTCTTAGAAGTTCATGATATGCACAGGTGAGTATGCAAAAGAGTGAATTTACAAGGTAAAGCTGGTATGTTGTGTTAAATTGAATATTTTACCATATGGCTAAACTGACATTGGCAATAGATGTACCAAGAATGCTACAAAACAAACCCACTGCCTGCTTTAGTACAACCAGAAAGTTGACTATTTACATTTTTAAATGATTGCAAAAAGATAAAAACATTGTTCATTTGTGACATGTGAAAATTATATGGAATTCACATTTGTGACCACAAGTGATATTTTATTGGAATGCAGTCATACTTACTTATGTATTATCTATGATTGCTTTTCCATCACAACGACAGAGTTGATTAATGGTGGCAGAAACCTCATAGTCTGTCCAGAAAGAGTTGATCAACCCACATTATCGAGAAAAAAAATAGATAGCAAGTTCTCCCTTAGCAGACTTAGCGATCCAAGAGCTGACTCTGGTGGAAACAGAGAGGGTAAGGACTGTAAATTAAAGCAGCTAAGTGGCTTAGCTCAAAGAAAAACCACAGGCTTGTATCTGAGAGGTTCACAGTAGCACCATTTAGGGTCTTCTCTTTCTATCTATGTTTACACCAGAGCAGCTAGAAACTTTGATGACTCATTTGGAGCCCTCTGTAACTAATAGGTTTTATATTTTAATTTTTAACTTCATGAAAATAAAGAGTTAAAAAGTAAAGCTATGCATTTTCTAACAGATTATTTGTATTTATTTAAGGGCAGGAAAATAAGAGAGTGGCAAGCCCTCGGATGACTAGAGATCATCCATCACGCTTCGGTTACAGCAATAGTCCATTAGTGTTGGAGCTAAGATACAGGGCAAGAGGACAGCATTTGTTCAGTGCCTTTAGCCACTTACCCTTGACTTGTGGAAAAGTTGCTTTGAAGAAAGGGTAGAAGTTCATGGAAAAAGATGATTTATGGGACAAAGCTGCCCAATTAGCAGGGCATGGTGTTGAGCTTGAAGAACAATTATAAGAGACAGATGGACTTCCCTATCCCTAAGTCCTTTCTTAGAAAGAAATGATGGAGTAACTGATCACAAAAGTCATCAGAAAGTGGATTTAAAAGGTCTGTCCCAAAAGTATTGGCAAATTGTTTTAATTACATTGACATTGGCTCAATACTTTGGGGACAGAACTTCACACATGCATTTCCTGCATCTGGGTAGAGGCTGGGTTGGTGCTGACTGGCTGGAATGTTATGAGGACACACACACACACATCCTCTTCTGGTTTGAATGTTTTTAATCTCTAAGAACGTTTAAATGCTTTTAATCTTTAAAAATGAGTTGCTTCCAAGTCTCCCATGTGTTTATTCAGGGAAGTCTGAAATGAAAGAGAAGGAAGCTACCAGATGGCACAGTCTGCATTCCTGAGGAGTGATGGTCTGATAATGGGGCACATTAGTAAGTACATCTAGTGGCAGTCATTGTGGGCCAATATGGACCCTCTTATCATTTATTTAATGGCAAGCACTCGTACAGATTAGTCTCTGAAAATCTAAGGGGCTCTTAGAAAATGATTAATATTATCTAACCTATCAAGCTTCCATTAACTTCAGTTCTTTTAGTTCTTTTAGTGGTACTGAACAAAATGCTTCACTGTTTTTAAAATCTACCTTTTGGTCAGTTACAAGTATTTGAGAGTGTGTTAAATTTAAGGTCTTTCTTTTTTCATATATCTTGATATGCAGTGTAGAATAAATGATCCTGCTCTCTACTAGGGAGCATTTTACTTGATTTTGTCATACTGATAGCAAAAGGCTTACATTGAAACAAATACAAAATGAACAACTTTCATATATATATATATATATATATATTTAAAATGAAAGCTCATAACAATACTTCTGAATAGGCACCATCCACTGTTCACTAACACTATTGCTCTATTACCTCTATCAAAAGTCCAGGTCCTGGTTGGTGGCACAGCGGATAAGGTGCCAGCCTGAGAACCCAAAGGTCACTGGTTCGATTCCCCAGCCAGGGCACATAATCAGGTTGCAAGCCAGGTCTCCAGTCAGATCCATAGCTGGAGACAGGTGAAAGGCAACCATACATTGATGTCTCTCTCCTCTCTGCTTCTCTCCCTTCCCCTCTCTCTAAAAATAATAAATAAAAATCTTTTTTTTAAAGGTATGTGCTTAAAAATTAAAATACCTGAGATGAAAACATATAGAATGTAAAATTAGCATGAGCAATAATGACTTCATTGTAATAGTCAGTAGGGGTGGTAGACACTGATGAGTGAGTATGTATGTTATGTGGTATAGCATTCAAAACGACTGAGTAAAGCAATGGATCTGCATCAAATTTGTGTTAAGCTTGAACATTCCTCCACAGAAACTATCTGGATGATTCCAAAGGCCACAGCTATGGGCAACTGGTGACTGGCAGCTTCATCAGGACAATGCACCTGCTCATGCATCACCACATATGTAAAATGTCAAATCACCCAGGTGACTTGCCCCCACCCTGCATCTCAGATTTGGTGCCCTGCAACTTCTGGCTTTTCCCAAAACTAAAATTACCTTTGAAAGGGAAGAACTTCCAGATCATTGATGAGATTCAGGGAAATATGATAGGCATCTGATGGGGATTGGAACTGTGTGAGGTCTCAAGGTACCTATTTTGAAAGGGACTGAGGTGTCATTGCCCTATATACAATGCTTTTCATATCCTGTATCTTCTTCAATAAGGTCTCTGTTTTTCATATTACATGGCTAGATACCTTCTGGAGAGACCTGATTTCTTATTGAGGCAAAATGCCATTTTACCTTTTCTGAGAGAAGCTAGATTGTTTATTATTTTTTTTCCATTTCTGTTTGTAACTCTACTTACTCACCTTCCAACTACTTTGAATTGACACTAAATCCTGCACAGCAAAATCACTTATATCTTCATTCTTGCCATTAAGCTACCCATAGCAATCTCTACTAATGTTAGTCTCCTTTCTAGTATCTTTGCCCCTATTTCAGCTTTGGATGTGTAGAACCACAGTACTTTGTTTGTTTGTCCCCAACCCCTGCTTTGAGAACAGAAGAAAAGAAGCAAACAAAATAGTGGCATGTATCAATAAGAACTATTATCTTCCTGAGAGCAAACACCCACAACTGCATTTACCGCTATTATAAGAGTTAAATGTACATATACTTGATTTTCAAATATCAATGAACATTTTAAACTTTCTACTAGAATAAATTTTAATTTGTTACAAAATGTTTATACAATGTACTTAAACATTTTCAATCACTTTTTACTAAGCTGTGTTTCAAGTTTTAGTTATTTATTATAATCTAATCATATCAAATTTTCAAGAACATATGTGAATAATTAAATTATATCAAATACTAATTTTGATTTTTATACTAAAAATGCACATATCACTGTTTCATTTTAAAATGTCTATATATATGGTGTAAAACAGCACTTGGAGAAACAAATATTCAGTTTCCAATTAATAATACCCAGATACATACTGAAAGCACTAGTCTGAAAGGAAATGTTGTAAACTTCTAAAGATCACTGATAACTTAAATAACAGGAATTATGTTATATAATAAGATAAAATATAAAGCAAAAAGTTGCATTCAGAGTAGCTGCAGAATGAAAACACAAACCCTGAAAATAGGGTTAGCAGGTTCCATTCTGGGATAGCCTGGTAACATTAATTACAGAACAATTTGATTAATGCTGAATTTGCAGTGTTTTTACTTGGCATAAACTTTGTAAATTTGTTAGAAATTGTGCAAGGTGGATTCTCAAAGATAATCTGTTCTTTAAAATCATATTCTGGGCAACTTTTACTTGTTATTTAACTCTTTACCTGCCATATCAGTGCTATTATAGACAGTAGTGATATTTATGAAAACTTCACCAAGTTAATATTGTTAATACATCTTCAGATAAATAGTTCAAGTTCTTGTGTAGGATTAAATTAATGCTTTGGTTATAGATACACACACACACACACACACACATATAATGTGTGTATATATATTTATAAATGTAAATATATATACATATATACACATACATATTTTTACATGCATTTTCATGAAGACAGTGGTAATTTTTTTAGTCCAATGAGCAATGATTTACTATAATGTATTGTCCTCCCCATATACAGCTTATACTACTGACTTGCTGAAAGGGTGATGGATTTGAATTGAGGCTGACATGTTAGCAAATAGATCTCACTAACATGTATGGGAACAAGTATTTCATAGGGAAGGATCACAAGGTAGTTAGAAAACATACTCTAATCATTGAGTCAGATTTTTACCAGATAAACCTATGACCCTCAAATTAGAGCCAAAAGATACAGCAAAAAGCTCTTGTGATCAATGTAACATTTGAAGATTTAAATAAGGCAACTTATATAGAGACACTCAAAAGTTACTGAATCTAATCTAATCAGATCTGAAAATCTTGTTACTGACTCATTTCTTTACACTGAATTATGTTTGATATACCATTTAATTTTTCTTATGAGTATGATTTTATTCCAACAGCATGCAGAGTATTACTTTATTATCTACCATATGAGGTAACAGTACTACATAAAATTGTATATTGCTTGATTAATAATAGTTTAAGGTTTCTTACAAATTTTACATTTAGTATGGCATACAAGGACTGTGCTTACCTCCCTAGCCTTCTTGCTACTCTTTTATATTATACACACCTCCTTTATGTTTTTCTCTTTCTGTGTTCTGCTTGCTCTTTCCACAAATTTCAATGTTATTTTATACAGATGAGTTTCTAATCTCTGCTAGAGATTCAGCTCTATCATTACCTCTACTAAAACTTCTTTCCTGGTCTTCAGTCATGACAGGTTACTACTGTGTGGCATTGATCACAACATATTATTACAGTTTATGTGTGCTCTCTCCTCACTGTTCCACGGTTGACTGAGCATCTTGAAGGTCGGCAATGTGCCATTAACATATATCCTAATGACTACTATAATTTTAACTCAACAAATATTTGAATGAATGGTTAAATGAATGAAGCCTATTTATCTGTGTGTAACTATACCATGAGTGCAGCAGCTGTCTTGAAGCAACAAAAATATTATGGCATTTTTATTTATGGCATAAAATAGATTTAAGTAGCATGTAAAGTTCATGAGATAAAACCCCTTTAAAATAATTTACTCAGAATAGCGCTTCATAAATATAAACTATTTTTATGTTAATATCTAGTTAGGTATAGTTGGAAAGAATGGGATTGAATTTATATCAAAGGGACTTTAATATTAACAGCACTACTGCTTCAAAACATTGGAATGTAGTTCTGAAGACCGGTGTAAAAGTTTCCTCCATATAGTTTAAGCATTTAACTTAATATATTGATTATTATGTTTTTAAGAAAGTATAAACAAATGGGTGGGTGGGGAGGAGGACAGAGGGGAGCAAAAAGGGGATGGATGTAATACAACAACAATAAAATTAAAAAAAAAGTATAAAGAATGAGAACAAGCATGTCCCCCAAGTGCTCAAAACAAGGGCAAATTAAAATAAACATCAACAGCAAAATAAAAAAGAGAGAGACAGAGACAGACAGACAGACAGATAGACAGAAATAAGAAAGCTTCTAAAAAGTGCTTGGGTTGGTTACTAGGGTAAACCATCCATCAACACGAATCACATGCAAGTTAATGAAATGGCATATTTAAAGTCTGGGGAAAATATTTTAAAAGGCTATTATGCTTTAATATGAAAGCATATTTTGGCAATATAACTTTAATTCCATTTCTACTCAAGCTATTTTAACTTTAGGCTCTTTAACTGTATTACAGGGTTTTTATTTTTAATTAATAGCTTTTATTGTTATTCTATTACAGTTGTCTCTATTTTTCTCCCTTTGCCCTCCTTTGCCCATTCCACTCCCACTCCCACAGTCAATTCTCACCCTGTTGTCTATGTCCATGAGTCATTCACACATGTTCTTAGTTTAGTCTCTTGCCTTTCTTTCCACCATTATTCCCCCTTTTTTTCTGGTCACTTTCTGTCTGTTCCATGTTTCCATGCCTGTGATTATATTTTGTTATTTTATTTTATTTTATTCATTAGATTGTTCTTCTAGGTGAAATCACATGGTATTTATCTTTCACCAACTGGCTTAGGGTACTGGCACAAGAACAGACACATAGATCAGTGAAACAGAATAGAGAACTCAGAAATAAACCCAAGTGTCTGTGGTCACTCAATAGTTAACACAGGGGGCATGAGCATACAATGGAGCAAAAATAGGCTCTTCAATAAATGGTGTTGGGAGAACTGGATTGGTACCTGCAAAAGGAAGGAAGGAAGGAAAGAAGGAAGGAAGGAAGGAAGGAAGGAAGGAGAAAGAAAGAAGGAAAGGAAGAAAGGGAGAAAAAGAAAGGAAGGAAAGAAGAAAGAGAGAGAGAGAGAGAAAGAAACTAAATCAACAATTTACACCATACACCAGGATTAACTCAAAATGTTTTAAGTTTATATACTACCTCCTTTTCATTTGTAACATATGGAAAGTAATAATATATAAAAAATAATGTTGAAAAAAATGAGATAATCTAGGTAAACAACTAAGCATAGTGTCTAGCTGTAGTAATAAAATGAATATATGTCAACTATATGTTTATTTATAAAGGTAAAACCTGGGCAGTTCTTACATCTATGACTTCAATTTTTTTAAATCACTTTTTAAAACTGACACAAATTAGTTTGAGTAAACATTGATATCAAATAGGTCCAATTTTTCAACACTTTGAAGCAATCTACTTTTATAGTATTCTTTATTTTCTAACATTTGTTTGGCTTTATATAGCCCTGACTCGACATCACTTTCTAAAATCCTAGAGGGCTTATTTAAAAAAAATTTTTTTAAATAACTTTTTTATTTTGAGTGTTTTGTTGTGTTTAATCACATATTTATTAGAATATCTGATAAGAAAATTAACTACATGACTTTTAAATACTATACGAATTAACACTTCTTGGAAGAATGTATTTTTTCAATGTTCTATCATTTGTTTGTATATATCATTTATAATAAAGTTACCTAACTGTATATATAGTCACAGAGATTTCTTAAAAATACTATTATTTATAATGAAGTCATTATAATGAAAAGTAAAAGAATAAGTATATTCCACATAAATTAAAGTCAGGCCATAAAATCTTTAAATTCAGATGTGGCTATTCTCAAAGAAACATTGTTGAATATCACTATTTCTAAAACCATCTCTAGGTGTTAGAATTAAATAGGTTTGTAGTAATTTTTAAGTGTAAAGCTATTGTATGAATTGCATTCCAAGTCTTGACAATTATTTCCCTGTTGATTCTAAATCAGGAAATAGATGCCAGGAAGCTGAACTATTGTTATGCTTATAGTTGCAGCTGCACCATCGCAGAAATAGCTTTGAAAGAGAAAAGCACTATAGATGCTCTGAAAAAGCTATGGAAGTCATCTCAGATTTCTAAAAATACTCAGCCAAACCATCTGCACCTGGGTTCCCAAGAGGTCCATTTTCTTCTAGATGACAGTAGTGTAGTTGGGAATTTTTTTTATCATGGGTACATAAGAGCATGTACAGCTATTCGATTTCTTGTTGTTATTTCTATCCTTATCCTCGGAGATAGTAAAACAATCACGTATGCCTTTTATTTGTTTCTTTTTGGTTCAAAGTCTAAAATGCATGTGTGTGTGTACATATGTGTGTATTTTATAAAAACTGACTGTTACAGAATCCATAACTGCTAATAGATAAAATGTTAATGTTTAAGCATGTTAGAGGGAATAAGAGTTTGGCATATATATTTAAGGTTATGAATGAATCAATCAAATAACAAATTGTCCTATGTCAAATCACTGCAATATTTCCAATGCAGTACCTCTTGTATTCTCTTAGCAAAAGCAGTAGTGGTTGTAACATTTCATGGCAGGTACTATGGTTGCTACACTGTTATTTCAGATTTAAGAAAAAAAAAGTATCAGCCCTGGCTGGTGGGTCAGTGGCCTGTGAACCCAAGGGTCGCTGGTTCGATTCCCAGTCAGGGCACATAAGCAGATTGCAAGCCAAGTCTCCAGCCAGGTCCATAGCTGGAGGCAGGTGAAAGGCAACCATATATTGATGCTTCTCTCCCTTTCTTCCTCTCTCCCTGCCCTTCTCTTTAAAATTAATGAATAAAAAATCTTAAAAAAAATTTTTTTTAAAGAAGAAAGTATCATTCAACATTAATAAAATGAACCACAAGCCCTGGCCATAGCAGAGTGGATAAGGCACCGGCCTGTGAACCCAAAGATCACTGGTTTGATTCCCTAGCCAGGGCACATAATCAGGTTGCAAGCCAGGTCTCCAGCCAGGTCCATAGCTGGAGGCAGGTGAAAGACAACCGTACGTTAATGTTTCTCTCCCACTCTGCCTCTCTCCCTTCCCTCTCTCTAAAAATATTTAAATAAAATATATTTTTTAAATAAATAAAAATAAAAATCCCCCCATTTTTCAGAAAAAAAAAAGTACAAAATGAGCCACAGACCTTAACAGATACTTTACTAAAGATGACAAATAGAGGGCAAAAGCCTATTAAAAAGACATTCTGTGTCACATATCAGCAGGGAAATGCAAATTAAAACAGCAATTAGATGCCACTAAAACCTATTAGAATGGCCAAAGTCCAGACCACTGATATCACCACATGCTAATGAGGTTGTAGAGCCCCAGGAATGCTCATAGACTGCTGGTGGGAAAGCAAAGTGGACAGCCAATTTGGAAGACAGTTTGACAGCTTCTTATAAAACTAAACATACTCCTACCATATAGTCCAGCAATCGTGCTATTTGGTATCTACCCAAAATAATAGAAAATTTACATCTACACAAAACTTGCACAGGCATGTCTATAGCCACTTCAGTCATCAGCGTCAAACCCAGGACAGAACCAAAATGTCCTTAAGTAGGTAAATTATTAAGTAAGCTCTGGTCCATCCAGAATATTATTCAGTGCTAAAAAGACATAAGCTATCAAGCCATGAAAGGCATGGAGGAACACTTCAATGCATATTACTATTTTAAGGAAGCCAATCTGAAAAGGCTAGTTAATGTATGACTCCAACTGTGTAATATAATAAAAAAAAAAATCAAATAATCAGTGGTTTCCTGTGCTGGTGGGAGAGGAATGAATAGACAGAGCACAGAGGATGTTTAGGGCAATGATAATACTCTTTATGATATTATAATGATAGGTATATGTTACCATACATTTGTCTAAGACTTGAATTGGAATGTAAACTATGGACTATGGGTAATTATGATTTGCTTGCTAGAAGTGTCCTATTATATAAGTAATGTTGATACTGGGCAAGGCTATGCATGGGGGTGGGCACATGAGAAATCTGTACTTCCCTCTCAATATTGTTGGAAAAGGAAACAGTCTTTTCTAAAAAATAAAAGAAAGGAAGAAAAAAGAAAGTTCACTTTTACTTTATAAACTATGTGTGTCAATCATTTCTAATTCTAGGTTTTGGGTGGTTTTTTTTTGTTTTTTTTTTTTTTCATCCTGGAATCAGATTTTCTATATCATTTCTGTAATATTTTCTACCATGTCCCGTTCCAGATATTTTTATCCCAGAGAAAGTAGAGTTCAGAGCTAAAATGTGTTAACCTGGCACCTTTTTTTTTTTCCTTTTTTACCATGCATTATATACCAGTTTATTTTTTTATTTGCTTACCAATTTGACACCAACATGAGGGGAAAAATAATAAAAATATCAAAGTATTCAAATCATTCAGTACATCTCAAATTCAAAGGTTCTTTCTATTTGGTGATACCCATCCATACCCTCCTTCAGCTGCCTACAGTGTAGTTGCCTTAATCAGAACGGTGCTATTGAAAAGACCATTAATGTCTTTCTTGATTCTCACAATTTTTTTAAAAAATCACAGGTCACCATAGACATTTCTGTATCTTGAGAGGACTCTACCATGATCACCTGGTAGCTCTGGGCCACAGTAGAGTGAGTGACAAAAGGCAGTTTGACAATGATAAAGAGAGGACCTTAATACCACTTTCTCTTCCCACCCTCACTTCACTCTTCTTGACAACAGGCCGAGTCTTGAATGTCCAACTTTCATCCCAAGGAATGGTTAGTCTTCATTCCAGCCTATTTCTAACTATATTCCTTCAATGTCTTCCTGAGGATAACAGGAGCTTGAGAAATAAAAATGCTACAAAATGAATCCCATTTGGAAAACATTGGGCTGAATAAAGATAAAACAAATTTCTTTATGTCAGGACTGTTTAATGCCTAGATATGCTAATGAACATGCCTGTTCTGCAAAAGCACCTGGTTAGTAGCTTTTCTTGGGCTTATTTGACTATGGAAATTTGACTAGCCTAATACCTGATAATATTGTTTGGCAAATCCACTTTGACAAACATGGTTTTAGCTACTTATCCACTATTTGCAGTTTAGTGTAAAGGAAAGATGGATGAACAGGGTTTGAAAAGAGTAAAATTTACTTGGTATTTCTGAGCTTCCAAATACAAATGCTATTTTGGAGGCAATTCTACCTGGGGCTCCTTCTGGAGCAGGTCACCATCTCAGGTACAGCTGATGGGCAACTTAATAGAAGGAAATAGAGTCTCTGCTTTCGCATAAGTGCATGCTAACATTAGCACAATTGTTCATTTTCAACACCAGACTCCAAGAACAACTACATAACAATTTTGCCAGCATAACTTGCAATGTAAGAGCAGAGTAATAGTTGTCTTTAGAACAATAGACAGCAAACACTTAATCAGGTAATAGGATAATCATACCTAAATGTGCTAATAGTCTATTGGAGAAAAAAGAAATAAACATATAAAACAGATCCAGCTGAGCAAATTCTTATTGAACCAGTTTGTTCTTATTGTCAAAGTCACTTACAAAATCATTCCCTCTTAATAAGGTGGGAAGTTAGAAAGTTAGTAAGCTGTGCTTGAAGAATCCACTTAATTATCCCAATAGTACACATATATTTAGTTTGTTTCAGCAGAGACACAATAATGCTGAATTTATTTCCATGTGCACAGGCTTTCTGTGCCTGCTTAAGAGGTGAACTTAAGGTGTTGATGCCTCCTTCTCTTTTAAACTTTTTCATTCCTACACTGCCTTTTTTTATGTCTTATTTTCATTTATTTATTTATTTACAATTTGAGTGTTTAACATCTTTGGTGCACTTGACCCTCAGGCAAAAAAGACAGCTATGTTTGAGGAACAGGATCTTTCTTACCTATTTACATCCCAGTATTTGCATAAATCAGAGAGTGAACCAAGAGATTATTTTTATTTTGTTCTACAAGAGAATCACTCCTTGCCTTTTCCCACTGACAACTCATCTCCTAAATAACTGCTCCAGGATGAAAAATCTAGGAGTGATAAAATATCCCTCACATACAGAGCCAGAGATTTTACCAGCCAGCAACAAGGTGAGCTATTCAAAAATTATCTATACTGTTTATTTTCTGTTAAGAGTCTTATAATATACTTAAATCTCAACTGTATTTATAACTTCACCAATAGAATGTAGAATTATCTCAAAATAAGAAAAACTGTCAATTTCTTTGTGATCTGGTCTTTCAACCAAACAAAGCAAGGCCATTGGCTACAATAGGAGCAATCATCCCTCAGAGATGAAAAATTCTAAGCTTGCCTTTTTCCTAGTATAACAAATTCATTCATTTTATTTAATAAAGCTCTAAGATACTTTTCTGAGTCTGTGAAGTTTAAGAATAGCTACTCAAAGGTGTGGCCCTGGGCACCAGGATGGGTTGCATTCTATTTACCCTAGTCAGGCAGTTGATGCTTTTTCTACTACTTCTCTATTAACAGTACTAATGGACTTTGGAAGATTTGCATTTCTTTGGCAGCATTATTCTGCCTCATTTTGTTAATGCCATCCTGTGGGTTTTGTCATGTTCCCCTTTTATCTACTTCTTCAGTCTAAATTAAATTCAAACAAGCATACATCATTCTCTGTGAACATAATAAAAAGCAAACTCTCCCGTGAACACAGTAAATAACACTTCTGAAGGTAATATTTATGTGTAATTTTAAGCAAAGTCATCCCCCTTTGTAATGGAACTAGGTAATTAAACAAAACAAACTGCCTAGGATAATGTTTAAGAGGTTGGCCGCAGGGAAAATCTGCAAAGCAAGACAGCTGAATTGTGGGGGTTTTCTCTCCTCATTAGTTCCCATGAAGTGCCTAGTACACTGTGTTGGGATTGTTCCTCCTCTCTCTCATAAAACCCCGTTTTGTCAGGTTTCTGACTAGTTGTCCCTGCTCTTAAATTTGCTTGGTGAGCGGGATCTTCAGGCAAAGGGAACAGTAAGGGCGGTGGAACAGATACTGTTAGGTAAGCTCCACAGCAAACCAAGGAAGGGAGGAAGAGGGAGACGTCTCACCTGCTAACCCAGCAGTCCTGGGCCTGGTCTGATAATATTGCCAGGTGTTCCAATGCCACAGGAAACACCATGCTAACACAGGAGGAGGGCAGTCCTTGAAATTCTATGTATTGTTTCCACTAACTGGGAGAGAAAACCTTTGAAACTGGGCTTTCATCCCAAGGCCTGAAAGGCTAGAAAGGACCCAGAGTGGGCCTGAAAGGAAGTAAGGCCCATAAAAATAACCTTGGTTAATTGCCTACCTCTGGTTACTGTGTTTTAGGAGGGAGTCCCGAATGCTTGCAGAAAGAGCCCATAAATAACTTAGGGTAACGGCTCCAACTTTAATTAACTGCCTCCTGTCAAGTATCTGTTTCAGAGCAAATGGGGTCTGGAGCAAGATAAGGATTCAGGCTAAAAGACCCTCACACATACATAAGTTTGGGTAGTCATGTTGGGTAGTCATGTCCCACGGGAAGGCTGGAACCAACTTTACCCGTCAATCACTATGTAACTTCTTTACTCCATCCTGCCAATGACATAAGTCCTCAAAGCAAAGGACCTGGCATGTGTTGCCTTCCCAGTCTTCGGCTGCCCTTACTTTTGCGGTCCTTGTCCTGCTCTGCCTACATCTTTCACCCCCACCTTAGCCAGGCCCACTGTCTTCCATGAGAACCGGTCACCAGCAAACCCTGCTTGCACACTCGTGGATTTGCTGACCTGTAGCTCTTGACTACATGGGCAAGAACAACCGAGTTTCTGGGAGTTTCTCCCTTAACAATACCATGACCTATAGTCAACATCCTTCTCCTCCCACCTGCCATTCAGCATCCTTAGAATTCTGGCAAAATGTAAAAAGTAGGCCTAAGGGCTGCCATTACTTCTCGGTACTGCAGATTTTCCTCTTGGGAAACCTAAATTCATCTATAAAGTCCACCTGGACTTTGGATATCTGGATCTAGCTAGTTCCCAAATAAAAAGATATTTGCCTTCCCAGTGGCATGAACACACTTGAATCCATTTGCCCTTTGTTTGAGATGAGAAAGAGGGCCTACGTAGCCAAGGCCACTAACTGTGACACAAAGCATGAAAAAACAGAGATGAATTTAGTTGCCAGCACTAGACCAGCCTGTTAAGATAGCTAGCAGGTCACTGGCCTGCTGTACCAGGACTTCATCAGGGACACTTTGCTTTCTAACCTGACTTTGCTTCTTCTATCCATTCCTTACTTGCACAAAAAAAGTCACTGTAGCTCATATTGGCCTTTCTTTACCCTAAATCTCAAAAAATTATTTAAAATAAGCCATGAAAGAAATATGTACCTTTGCCACTTATTTCAGATCCTCTTTCCTAATTGCTTAAGAAAGGCAGGCCAGCTGTGTTAGAAGAGGAATAGCTTAGGGCTACCTCATTACTACCAGAATCCAGGTGACTAGAAATAGAAAATACAACTATTTGAGGATCAGTATATTATTGTTTGTGATATACTACACTGTGATTCATCTAATTAGCGACCTTTCTTTTTAAAGAAAAGGTAGCCAGTTTTGTGCTTTCATGTTTGACAGATACGGAGTGTTGATAGCCTTCAGAGAAAAGAGGTAAGAATTCTGAGCTATGAACAAATTATATGAGGCCTGTCCCAAAAGCATTGGCTATGCAAACTATTTTAAGTATATTGAAATTGGCTCAATACTTTCAGGACAGACCTCTATACCAACCTAAGAGACCAGGTGGGCTCTTCATAGAACCACAAACCAGGAGGGTTATGAAGTCAACTACAAGGATAACATTAGGAGCCCCCAAATTCAGTTGCTTCTGAATATCATCTTCTGACCTACATATCTTTTTTTTTTTATTTTGCCATCCCTCCTCTGACAATTCCTCATCTTTGTGGCTCAGGCCAGGATGAGATAGCCCCTCCCAGAACATTTAAAAACTTACCTGAGATCTCCTATTCTTCATTTTTGTAGACCCTCTCCTTAGATAAAGAAGTACTTGAAGCCCCTTCTCAGGAAGACTTTCATGTGCCATAGCTTGTATTTTTAAACTTTTTCTCTTAACCTCCTCATAGGGTGAACCTTTATCTATTATAAGGATAATAAAGAAAATGAATGAATGCACTTACAAACATTTTCTACCTTATATCTAGTTTAATGGTTCTGAGCTTTTCAATAATAGAATGCAGATTTTGATGGCTGAGCTCCCTACTTGTATGAAGACAGTTATTTTCCCCTGAAAGCAAAGTAACAGTGTAAGTAAGGAATATGGGAAGAAGGCTATAGTTTAATAAAAACTGATATATTACAAATGGTTTTGCTGGTTGGGGCTACTGGTTAATTGTGTGATAAAAGAATTGAGGTAGGAAAAAATATAAACGGGCAGTGGTTGGAAGCACAGAGAAGTCTCTCCTGACTATAGGAAAGTTCTTTATCTTAATATTTAGAATTGGTTTGAGGATTGACATACATAATTCCCTCTACACAGTACTGGACACGTAGAAAAAGATCCACGAATGGCTACTATGGATTATTAAAAGTGACATAAAAATATCAATTTCATAATAAATCATGGCTACTCTTGTATTTACTTTATTTAAAATGTATTTTGTCTATTAGAATGATGCAAGCAATTAACACAAGCTGTATTAATAGCTCTCCTCCTAAAACTTCCTCTGTGAGAGGAATTGATTCAGCTAATTGGATAATGATAATCTCATCACGGGAGAGCCTTAAAATAAACAGCCTTTGGCTAGATGTTTCCATGATCCATTCAGGGTAAGAAATAATGTTTGGTTTGGCAAGTGAGAGGGAGAGTATTTACGGATCTCCCTTCATATTTTTAATATTCTCTTACCTCCCATCATGTTTAGACTGAGTAAAATTGCCAGCATTTTTCTAGACAAGGAAAAACTGAGTGAGAGCAAATTATACTAGTTATTTGCCTTTAAATCTCAAAATTCTAGATTTGGAGGGATGCAGGGTGTGAGAGTGAGGAAGGAGTGAGGGAGAGGGAGGGGGAGTGAATAGAGAAAGAGAAAGAGAAAGAGAGAGAAAGAATGAGGTGGAAGGAGGGAATGAATGAGAACATGAATGGGAATGAGTCATGTAGCTAGTGTGTTCCAAAAATTAATCAAGAATGCAACTAAAGCAATTAACTAATTGTATGCAGTTAACATTATCTAGAAGCAAATGATAAACATATATTTAATCTTTTCATAAGGACATAAGATATTAGGTACCGAACACAGTCAATCTCTAATGCACTGGGCTTCTGAATCCAATGGGCTAGCAAGAAATGAACCTCCTGAGGTACATCACAAACATTTGGGTGGGCCTTTTTACATTAACCATATTGATAAAAAATCCAATTGTTTGTCTTTCATCTATATTTGTAATTGTTTGGCTTATTTTATTCTTGTTAACTTTTTCCTTAAATTTACTATATGTTTAAATATATCTAAAGATACACTTACACTTATTATCAACCAGTGTACACTCATTACAAAATATATGCCAGTCACAAGGACAAATATTGCATGATTCCATTGTATAAAAAATCTAAAATAGTCAAACACATAGAAGCAGAAAATATTATGGCACCTGGCCACAGGGGAAATGGGGAGTTTCTATTCTATGGGTTGAATATTTCTGTTCTGCAAGATGATTAAGTTCTTGGGATCTGCTGTACAACATATTGCCCATAATTAACAATATTGTATTATTAACCTAAATACTTAAGAAGGTAGATATCGCCCTGGCTGGTGGCACAGTGGATAAGGTGCTGGCCTGCAGACCCAAAGGTCGCTGGTTTGATTCCCCAGCCAGGGCACATAACCAGGTCACAATCCAGATCTCCAGCCAGGTCTGTAGCTGGAGGCAGGTGAAAGGCAACTACACAATGACGTCTCTTTTCCTCTCTGACTCTCTCCCTTCCCCTCTTTCTAAAAATAATAAAATCTTTTAAAAATAATAACAAATACTAAGTAAATAAAATAAACATAAAAAAAGGTAGATCTCATATTTTGTGTTATTAAAACAAGAACAAAATTATATGAAATAGAAAAAAAAATCTTGTATTCTTCTATCACTGTCAGTTCCTCTATGCCTTTTCGAAATTATTTTGCAAACTATATTTTAAAGAAATGTAATCATAAAGTATGTGAATTTTTGTTTGGTGTTTTTCTTTTTTCTATGGAGTCATAATAACGGAGATTTGTGCTATTAGATGCGTGCTTCATCTCCTACTGAGACACACATAATGGGCAAAGGGCTCTGTTTCTGGACCAGCTGGGCTAGAATTCTGATTCTCCCTATATTACCTGTGGAATCATGGGCAGGTGCTACATTTGCTAACACTTGTGGTATCTTCCTCTTTAAAATAATAGATGTATCCACTTTTCAAGGTTTGTTGTGGGATATAATGATTTACTAAATGACAATGACTTAGAACAGTGCATGACACACAGTAAAGCCTCAACACATGTAAGCTGGCATTATTTTTTATCACTGGACATGCATGTAGCATGAATTTTCAATAATTGCCCATGCAATTTTACCATGAAAATATTTGACTAATTAATAAATATTTTATATCAATTATTACCTTATATAGTAGTTTTACCTCCAAATTATTTTTTTAATTCATGGAATAAGAGAGTTTTGGTAGATGCCTATCTTTTAAAATGCATATGGTACCCCGAAACAACTATTTTAGGTTCCATTAGTATTTTAATAGAAATATGGTTTAAAATTAGCCTTCTATATCATAACAACTCACCTACCCAGCAATCAGTAATTTTCCAAACATACCATATGGTAAAACATAGTGCGAAGTAAGGAACAAGAAAAGTTTTGAAGCATCATAAAATTCATGCCACACAATATAGGAGATAATGCTAAAGCAATAAATGCACTCAGGTTCTCCTTCCTAACTATGGAAAATGGTTTCATATGAATTCCTCACAACCTCTTCTGGGTTGCCAGTAGAAGAAAAGCAAAATTAATTAAGATTTTAAAAAATTAAGATAAATAAAACTACATTGAATTAACTAAGTTAAATTGAAATACAGGCTAACAGTTTCAATGAGATCAGTAAAACATGCCAGCGTAAAGCCAGGAATCAGAGGAAGATACAAAAAAAAAAAAAAATCTACAAAACCAGAACATAAGAACTACAGATAGAATATAGTGTTAGGTCACTTAGCATAATAGCAACCAGCCTTACATAACTAGATACACCCTGGGGGAACTGCTGTATTATATCACATGAAAATAATTTAAGTTCTGACTAAATCATCAATGACAGTTTAAATGATTTTCAGTGTGCTCTCTTTATACATTCAAGAAGGTATACAATAAATTTCAAAAATATGACAAAAATGGTTATGATTTTCAAGTGCCTTGAAGAGCTAGAAAAAAATCATAAAGCACATTATTCAAAATGACTCATTCACAGAAGGTTTGCATTTAGTTCCAGAGACAGCATGAGCTAGTGAAGTTCTGCGGCTATTTCCCTTCGTGGGTCCTCACAGACACACTGAGTAGAAGTGCAGAGAGGAAGGGAAGCCAGGACAGGGTGGTCGCTCAGAAGTCCTAGCAACCTGTCTTCTGTCTGAAGCTAGAACTGTGTACTGGAGAAATTCACCTACAGAAGTTACATACATTGCATTTTCCATGTCTCGTTCTTTTACACTTTAGGCTTAATGGTGTAGCTGATATGCTCTCTTTCTGCCACTTTTTTTTAAATAAAAATTTTAATATTGTATCTCCTGAAGTTTTTTTCCTTTTGCTTATTCACTCTGGCATTTTCTAGTATTATTAAGGGAAGAATATTCTTTAATAGGGATCATAGACACCACAGTAGCTTAGGCAAGAAAGGACCAGAACTATCAGTTCTATATTCTGCCTGCCATAAGCAAGGCAAGGCCATAACATCATAATGAAACACTCAGCTGTATAATTTATTCAGTGAAATAAATACTATGGTCATATTTATTCATTTCAACCACATTACAATTATAATTATCTGCCCCGTCCAACATTTACATTACAAAACTGTCCTTCATAAAATATATATTAATATTTCTCATTCATGCCTCCTCTCTACATATAGTAAGTTGTTTAAAACTTTGAGTGAAGCATAAATATAAAAAATTCCTCATGTTTATGCATTTATTTTGCATTTACTTAAAGCCAGATGTAAATACATAAGCAATGAAATAATGATGTACAACTGTTTATTAAGGGTAATCTATGTTAACATGCTTATGAAACCACAAAACAAAGGACATATTTTACCAACAGATATTTATTTGATTATTAAGATAGTGAGTCCAGTTTTGATTTTTCGTCTTTAAATCCTATTTCTTAAATTGCTTGAAAACACTACCTGGCAAAAGTGCTCTGGCTAATACTGTAATTTAGAAGAGCATTGAAAATGTATCCTTAGATAGGAAAGTCACAGGTCTTGGTTCTCCTGTTACTCCTGCAATAGCGAGTTTATTATGGAAATGACAGCAGACCATTAACTATAGCATTGCTTGTGGCATTGATATATCATTACAGATTAAAGGCCTCTGTAAGAATTAGCCAAGTAGGATTAGCAAATAAACTATTAAAGCTGAAGATTAAACTGTGATAGACCAAATAAAGTAAATTTCCTGGTAGATCCTCAATTTGATTTGTTTCCCAGACTGCCAAGAGTTCTTCCTGGTTCAGAAAATGCCTCATAAGTGAATCGTGAGGCTCAACAGTGTAGCCAAGAGGTATGGAAAAAAGCTAAGGTTAAGGTTGATGATAAGGAGATGGGAGAGGCAATTCTGGTTGGGCTCTGTGTTTTAACTGTGGCTCACAATCAGAGAAGCTGAATTTCAGAGCCATTAATTGCTGTGCATTTCCATAAACCCTGGTAATGTAAACTAGATATTCTACTATCATGCACTTCATA
The DNA here is from genome assembly GCA_004026585.1 of Noctilio leporinus. NCBI lineage: Eukaryota > Metazoa > Chordata > Mammalia > Chiroptera > Noctilionidae > Noctilio > Noctilio leporinus. Next base: position 61,434 of record PVIW01002116.1, read on the forward strand.
GCCTCATCAGCTCTCATGGCCAATCTCCCAGCCTCTGAAATCTTGAATGATTGTGTGATAGTATTTTTTTAAATCTTCAACCAAGGATCTTTTTTTATTATTGATTTAAGAGTGAGAAAGAGTGAGAGAGAGAGACTGATACTGATGTAAGAAATATTGATCAGTTGCCTCTCACTCGCGCCCTGACCAGAGATTGAACCTGCAACCTTTTGATGTATGAGACAATGTTCCAACCAATGAGCCACCTGGTCATAGTGTTAAGGAGCTCAAAATTATAAAGATTCTGCCCTGGCTGGTAGCACAGTGGATAAGGTGCCGGCCTGCAAACCCAAAGGTCACAGGTTTGATTCCCCAGCCAGGGCACATAACAAGGTTGCAAACCAGGTCTCCAGTCAGGTCTGTGGCTGGAGGCAGGTGAAAAGCAACCATCCATTGATGTCTCTCTCCCTCTCTCCCTTCCCTTCTTTCTAAAAATAATGAAATAAAATCTTTAAAAAAAATTATAAAGATTCTAATAGATGTTTACAAGTAATAACTACTTGATGTATAAGAATATGGTTATGTAAGTATGAGTATTGGGGTAAGAGTGTGTGAAAATGTGCATTTATGAATATGTGTGTGGTTCCTTCTAGGAATCTATATTATCTCTGTTTGACTTCCCCTATTTGTTAATTTTTTGAATGTCATAACCCATGTAAGCAATATTTTCATCTTATTATTGAGAGGTAAAAATTAAAATTGTATCCATGCTAACTCACATTTTCATGACTTCAATGCATTAGAAACTTTATTGGCTTCTGTTTATATTCATACGTTGGCTTCCTGTGCTAAATTTTACCAACTTCTAAATCATGCTATAATATGGGTATCTCTGAACAGATTAAACTGACAGAGAATTATAAATTAATATGTTAATTTATACATGGATTTGTTAATTCTTCTGTCATTTGTTTTATTCAGATGTTCAAAGTTCACACACACTATACTTAAGAGAAGGCCCTAGGTCAGCGTTGCTTTCTTTCAAACAGCACAGACTGAGTCAGAAGGAGTGACACTAGTGTACTAAAACTGCAGGGAAATTAGTGGCATCTCAGAGTCACCACTATCAAAGATGAAATTGAAAGGAAAGCAATCTTCTTGCACAACAACAGCATATTGGGACATGAACTGAAGGATAAAGATATATGTACATTCTAAGCACTACGTGGTTTTACATATTTTCTTTTTCTCAAAAAGATATGAAAGGAAGTAAAGCTTCTGAGATCAGTGTCTATCACCAAAAGCCTAGAGTAGTGACAAAGAGCTGTAATGGAAAAGCTCAGATGAGAAAGGGAAAGATATATATATTATGGTTTAGGAAAAAAAAGTTGGGTTATGATGGTAAATGCTGGCAGTACTAATGTGAACCAATCAACAAACAAATCTAAACGAAACTTAATGCAAGAATTCTGGTGCCTAATGTCACTTGAGAGCTGGTGGCAAGACTGATAATAATGGGTCTCACTAAAGCTCCACCTTCAGTAGGTAATGCCAAGCATTTAGGCTGTGAGCAATGCAGCAAGAACATGAGAACTTCCCCACCAGCTTCCATGCAAAGTCATAGTTGGGAATAGGATATTTTGAATTTATTTTGGGATAGAAATTTTAAGGAAATTTCTTTAAATCCCTTTCCTTGTGATGAAAAGAGCATATTTTGGCTAATACAAGTGTATTGGAGATTGTCAGAGACTCATTTATGTTTCACTTATGGAAGAAACAGTTTCGTATGCTCATGATGGTCATATATAAAAGGTAAGCATTTATGTCTTGAGTAAAATAAATGTTAGTGTTTGTTATGATCCAGGCATTGTTCTATGCACTTTACCAATTTTTTAACACATTTCATTGTGTAATAATGATATGTGATTGATACTAATACCCTCAGTTTACAGGTGAAGAGCCTGAAGTCTAGGCCACAGAGCTGGAATAAAGCTCAGGCAATTCTGTATACCTTTTAGTCACCTGTGATGGCAAAAATAAAACACATTTATGAGATGGCCTTCATATTCCTGTAATGTTGAAGAGTGGGTTAGGTATTTTGCAGAGCAGACATGAGGGAATTTGGAATATATATAATTGTCCTTTATCATATCATGTATTCACTGAGTAAGAAATTAATTCTCCTGTGTGCTCTCAAGGTATGTTCCACATGGAGTAACTAGAGGTTACTTATATAGTTTTAAAAAAAAGTAATATTAATAGCACTTACTAGAAAATGAAGGCACTACAATGGTCCTTAAGTTTTCATAAAGTCTGGAAGCAATATGCTGTATTCTTTAATTCTACTGCACTGATTCAAACCTCTACTACATCTTTTTCTGTTATAAGAATGGAAATGTACCTAAAAATGTATGAATAGGATAATTACATGAAATTTATCTGTATGTGTGTAGGGTGAGATCTGTTTATTAATTGCATTCCTATTCATGCCATGAAATTATTTCAAATATATGCCCAAATAATTCATTTCAAGAGTGTTATAAATTTCTATACTGATATTGATTCAAGCTTATTGAGGTATCTTTAAAAATTATCTAGAAAATCCACCTTTTAAAGATAATCATTATATTTACAATTACATATAAACAAAAGAGTTTACAGTTAAGTTATTACTGGAAGGAGGAAGGCACTGCCAAATATTTGGAGACTGTAAAAAAACTAAAAAATTTAGTCACAAAATATCATTAGTTAAATCCTGTGACAGTCATTGCTCTTTCAAGAAGGGTGAAGGTTCAGTGGTCTTTCTTTACCTTATAGCTACACCATTGGTAACCCTTGGCCTCTGACATTATTGGGAACCAGGAATAGAGTGGTGAAGAAAGCACACTATTGCTTAGTGTTCTCACATTGCTGATGCTTTAAATCCACTGGCTAAAACTAGTTAAATTAATTTAACTTGAGACAATTAAGACAGCAATTTAATTTCAAGGATTATGGGAAATACCGGTAATCACATGAAAATATTTGAAAAAGTAAAGGTGATTTTTGTTTCTGCTATAATATTAAATGGGATAAGAATTTAATATGTAAGAACAAGTGGGAAAATCATATTTATTTTTATAGATGGAGTACCTTATAATAATGCTACTGGCTTACATATTTAATACATGAAAGTTAATGTGCTAATGTGCTAATATATGTGTCAAGCTTATTTTGGCAAAAGTAGGTGAAATAAAAGCACAGAGGCTGGGAACTAGAAAAAGTGGCCCACTCAAATGAGCAAATAGGAGGTGGGGTTTGTTTGTGTGAATGTAAGATATTTGAATATAAATAGATCAGTTTACTCTCATCGCATCATCTGTTCAATTACCAACTTAGAATTCTCCTTTAACTTAGAAATTATTACTGGTAGAGAAATGTGAAGAGCTGAAATTAGGCCAGCTCTGATACCACAAAAGTTGCAAAGCTAGAGGGTAAGCATGTCCTACTTTTGTAATCAAAGCTGCACTACTCTTCTGGAAGTAATTCTATCTTCACAGAAAGCAAAAATTATTAAGAGAAAAATAAATGGCCTGGTTTTTTTGTTTGTTTTTTACTTTAGAAAGTAGGCTGACGTCAATCAATAAATTGATGCATCATATCCTAGATGATTGGGAGCATTGATTCTTACCATACAGTAGACAAGCACTAGTGATGGGAAGTATTCCATATAATGAAATAGCTGGGCATGTATTTTAAGTCTATCAATTAGATACACATACATGAGCATACCACTTAAACACACTGACACTGATTAAACTCACCTTTAAAATGAAGATTAAATTATAGGCATTAAGTGAAACTTGAAAAGACAATGTAAATAAATTTCCTAGGACAGTGCTCTTGTGACTTTACTTCTGTGTTATTAGAGTATCTATTTACACTGAAGATCTTTTAACAATGTGAATAAATGGCTAAAAGTGCAACCTGTGCTCTCTTCCAGTTTTATTCATATACAGCTATTTTGGGGGTTGACAAGGTTCAAAAGATTTGCCCCCAAAATACTCAAATACTTACATGTGGAAAACTGATAACAGCATAAGCTAGGAGGATACCCTATGGTATTTCTCTAGAAACAGTACATCATTGTGTGGGAAACTTCAGGGCACTGTTCATTTAGAAAGGAGTTACCTTTTGGGCTTCCCAAGAACATAGCTTCTATTTTCTTTTCTTTTTTTACTTTTTTAAAATTAAAGATCATATAAGGGGATGATGAAAGAGTCTATTCTATGTAAAGTGCTGGAAACTTCTGGAATGACTTGAAACACTCTAGTACCTCAGCTCTATTTCATTATTCTAAACTCTCCTGATCAGAATAACCTTTGGCTGAACGTGAATGAATGTTCAGTTCTCTAGGTCCCTCCTTCAAGCCTAACTTCAATTTTTGGTAATCACATGCTTACACTAAGATTACACGTGGTGAATATTGGATAACCAAATTTATTTTCCTCCTAAAATTAGCTTATGCTTCTTAAACTATGACATATGCCCTTCAGTCTTTGACACTGTTAGACAAAAATTGACAAAGAAAATGCAATGGTTAGTTTTATGTTAGCCTGGCTAGGCTATGGTACATAATTATTTAATCTAATATTAACCTAGGCTTCATTCACCCTGAAGGTATTTTGTAGGTGCAGTTCACATCCACATCTCCTAAGCACAGGAGATGACCCCTGATGATGCCAGTGAGCCTCATCCAATCAACTGCAGGCTTTGAGAGCAAAATCTGAGGTTTTCAAGGATGATGAAATTTGACCTCAACATCACTCCATCAACTCCTGAATGACTTTCCAATTTACCAGTCTGCCATACAAATGAAAAAATTGCCAACTCTTATAATCACATGGGACAATTCCTTAAATCTCTCTCTGATGGGTGGATGGATGATAGATAGATAGATGATAGATAGATGATAAATAGATGATAAATAGATAGATAGACAGATAGAGCTATAGACAAAAATATAGATAACAGATTGATTGATATTCTACTGATTCTGTTTCTCCAGAGATCCCTGACTACTAATACAGGAAGTGACACTAGTAATTACTAAATTCAGATGATGCACCAGGGATTTTAGTCCTTAAATTTATCTTTATAACCTTTAAAATGTAGCAGTTGTATTTTACTTAAGGACATTTTTATACTCTTAATGTTAATTTTTAAAAATCCTTGTTATTGTATGTGTAGAATGTCTTCTTTCTCAGATTATTCATTTTGTTCATTTAGTTATTCTTTCTATTGGACTGTTTTCCCTTTTCCTCTGTTGCTGGTAGGGTGCTCATTTTTCAGTTAACTGACAATCACTTCATGAACTTAGAATCTGTAGCTGCCTCTCATTACACCAGCCTCCCCTGAAATCTGGACCTCACCAGGATTTTTGCCAATGAGGAAATCAAGATACTGAGAAACTTGCTACATATTTTCCCTACGAGTAAAAATGTATTTATGAAATCTTAAGCAATACAAAACTCAGAAGTTCTACTTAGGTAAAACAAACATGGATATGATACTAAGTAACGGTAGTCTTTTCCGTAAAATGAAAAATATTTCAATTTGACAGCATAGGAATCCTTAAAGGAACAATTCTCAAATTTCAATATGGCCCTGTATATTTTTAAATAAGCAAGGCTACCATGATTTTTAAGAATATATTCATTGCGAACACCCCTGGTTTATGGGAGAACAAGCCACAGACAGTCTTCCTTGGGGACAAACTGGACTTGCCTCAACTCCCTTAGTGACAGGCTGCATGCCCAATTCATTAAGTAAACTGTGTTATTCAAAATATTTCTTCTTTCTGTCAATATGTTGATCAATGGACTCCATTTCCTTAAAATAAGCCCCATGAAGCTTCTTCAAGTTTGGAGCAGTGCTTGCAGTTCTTTTTTCCCCCCAGATTTGGAAAACCAATTCCTTCTTTCTGATGATATCTTGAATCTTCATTACCACTTACTGCAGTTTTTCCTTGAGGATAACTTATTCTTTTCTCTCTGGTTCTTATCTGATGGAAAAGGAACTTCTACAGTGGTTTTGAGAGCCTGGTTTTCTTATTTTTACTGATTCTGGAACACCGTGGGATCACTTGTTTTTATGTCTGAATACTCCTGCAGGGAGACCTGGTTCCCGCGCACACTCCGGGGCCTTCTTCTTGTTTTGGTGACATGGCCAGCCAGCTCCATCTCAGCTTGTTCCTGCATCTTTCTCTCATCACAAGAGGATTCAGTAGTATAATTTTCATCTCGATTCTCATTTTCTTTTCTTTTCCTGTTTCAGGTGGGCTTTCAAGGCTTTGAACAACCTGTCTGCCCTCAGATTAGCCCAGACTCTTGGCCCAGCTCTATAGGTCACTGTGCTTAAAGGAGTCCAGCTCCTCCAGGAAGACGATGGTCACCCTCAATCTGCAGTCCAGGCAACCATGCAGATTATCTGTCCTCCAGACCTGGCAGGGTGCTTATAGCTACGACCCGGCTTGCCCCACTTTTAAACCTAGTAATAGCAGTTCATATCTCTAATGCAAGGTAACAGATTGAATACAATAAAATGAGAATAAGTATATGAAAGAGAAGTATCTCAACAGCAAGGCTGGTTATAGGAATCAATGTAATCTGTGACCAGGGATATTCATTAATTATTTTACAGACAGTGAAAGCACATTGGGTTATACTGAAAGAGACATAAGAATAGAAGATGAAGACCTGGTCAGGTAGCTCAGTTGGTTAGAGCATCATCCTGGTATGCCAAGGTTGCAGATTCAATTCCTCATTAAGGTACATACAAGGATCAACCAATAAATGCATAAATAAGTGAGTAATAAATTGATGTTTTCCCTCTCCTTTTCTCCCTTTCTCTCCCTCCCTCTCTCCCTCTCTCTCTGTCTCACATCAATAAAAAACAAAAATAGTACAGATGTTACAAAAGAGAATATATATAGCAGAAATCTATAAAATCTATAAAATCTATAAAAACCAAGAGCAGAAATCAGCTAATGTTTGATAGAGAGAGGAATCAATTAGAAGAACATCACAATAAAACCAGACTTTCTTCCACTTTCTTTGTCTCTCTCTTACTTTATTAAACTTCTAGAATTTTTCTCTTTAAATTTGGTATTGTAAAAAATTTGAGATATCCAATGCTGAGCACTCTGTGGGCCTTTATAACAGAAGGAATCACAAAGGGCAAAAGAGAAAATGCACCAAGAGAATAACTAAATTTAAAAAATTCACTAATAACCTGCAAAGAAGACACTTTACACATATAATAACAACATACTTTACAAAAACAGACAATAAAGAACAAGAAAATGCTCTTAAATATAATTGCCACATTTAAAAGAATTTTAAAATAAATGTGAAGTGTTCTGCTAAATGTGGAACCCAAAGAAAAAGGACATGGTCATAGAGAGACATACATTAAAATATTATTTGCAATCCAGAAAGCTCAATGCCATGTTCATAAGGGTTCCAAATTGTTTTTAAAAATAAATAAAACATTGGAGAATATGAAGAAATTAACACAAGAAAATTTCACCAAAGTAAAAGGCACAGGCCTAAGGGAGTAATATAGTCAATAACAACTAATCCAGCTAGGTACATCATCATAAAAATTTTAATACCTGAGATTTTAAAAAACACAAAAATACTAGTTAATATATAAAGGATTAACAATCAGAATGACTTCTAATTCTGATTAGACTTCTAATAACAATCTGAAAGGCCAGTAGAAGAACAGATAAATTACTTCAATATTTTAAGGGGAAATACTTTTCCACCTAGATTTCTATGTAAGCCAACTAATCAATTAAGTATATATAAAGGAATAATTAAGATACTTAAGAAACGTGGTGTGGTTATAAATTTTTTTGCTAGTTTACTCTGCTGTGGGAGTGCTTGAAGTGTTATAAAAGACATGAGTATATGCCATAACAGAAAAAAGTCTAATACTTCCCAATAGTGGATTTAACACAGACATGAAATGATGGCAACTTTGAAGGAGACTCTGAGAAACAAAGCAGATTCAAGCAGGAGAACTGAGGGTTATAGGACTGAGGGCTCTGCAGAAAAAAAGAAGAATGCTCAACATAATATCTAGAAGAGGTGCACTTTGAAAAAAAAATATTAAGGATATGTGAGTTTCAAAACATGCAATAGAAAGGGAAATTCATTTGAATAATAGAATAAATTTGATCATAATATACTAATGCACTCTGCAGTAGACTAAATTAATGAAATTGAAGTGGCATATAGTCATTATTAATTAAACTAAAAATAGAGAAAGAACTGTATAGAAAAGAGGGAAAAAGAGGAAAATTGAATATGATGTAAGGACACTAACATTCACTAACAGAATGTCAAGTGAATGTATTAAATTAATGAATTATATACACATGCATAGTAATGTGTATTTAGTATGTATCTATATGTACAAATACACTAAGTACAAATCATATATACAAAGTTATATCTGCTAAAGTATATTATATACATATCCATGATTTCAAGTTGAATTCTATCTTAACCTAGTTAGTGTGACCTTAGAAAAGCTTGGGTAAATTTATAACCTTTGTTCTCTTCATTTCAAAGTGAAAAACATATGGGATCTTTTTCAGAATCGAAAGAAATTTGACATAATTAATAAAGCATATTTATATACTGCCTGACACGTGAATTCTGAATAAATATGAGCTTCTAATTAGTAGTAATTTTATGGAATGTTCCTTGATTATTTGTATATTATGTCAATCCAAATACATTTATTTCTACCATAAAGATTTACTCAAAGTATCTGGTATACTACTAGATGCTTTTATTTCTTTTGCCCAGCATATTACAGTTTTATTCTTGCTATTGTTTTTCTGTCACCTCTATAGAATCTTCACAGTAGGAGAGAAAATTATATACACTTAATCAGTCAAGGCTACTTCTTCAAACAAACAAATATGTGTGTGTGTATGTGTATACACACAATACTACAAGTATAAAGTTACATACAGTGACATATACATAATGTTATCATATTTAACCTAACTTTTCTAGAAACTCTGTTCAATATACCTCAATTAATCTGTACAATACTTCAAAAAGGTTATTACTACATTTTCATTTACACATAAGAAAACTAAAGTCAAGTGAATTTGAAGTCTAGTAAATTTAAGTAATTACCCAGCAGTATATAATTTGTCAATATTTAAACCCATATTTGGGTATATATTTGTATCTGATTTTAAATCAAAAGCATTCAATGTTATACTACCTTGGAGTAAATAATGTTTAGGAACACAAGAACAAAATCTCAAACCTTTTTTGAGCAAATGATTTTGTTTTGGACTAAAATGATCATAAATATATATGAAAATCAATTGGGAGAGAGAAATTAGAATTACTCTGTCAAGTGTAAATGCTGTGTTCTGATGAAAGCATATACTTAAATATGCATAATAAGGCTTTATCTCTCTCAGTCCAGCAGTGAAAATATATTCTAATACTCAATAAAACTCAGTGAGTCCAAATTCTTCCCTGGATCTCTTTCAAGGTATCACAATGTCCTAATTATCCAACAACCAACAAAAACAGAGTGCCTTATATAGTCTTTTTGAATGAAGTGTTTTCCTTTTAGAATAACTTTTAGTTATTCTAAACTTTGTTGGTAGTGAAGAAAATTAAATATTAAGTATTGTCAGTATCCTATGCTGCCCAATGCATTCACACATCATTTGACTTTCACTTAATAGGATATTTTATTTTTCAATATACAATGCTGCTGAAACAAGCTATCAGTAGAAACAAAGAAAACTTGGTATTAAATTAGAGTTATTCTGATTCTGAGGTTCTGTTGCTATTCAATCTTGCACAGAGCAAAAACTTAGGTGAAACTTACTAACAAATGTTCACCAAGATCAACTTACTCTTTCCTGTTTCATCCGAACTTTTCATAAAACATTTGAGGAAAAGTTTTTAATAAAAACAATGTAAACTGACATCTGCAAAAACCTTCCATTCAAGTAGCTGAAATTGCGCGATTTTATTATAAAACTCACTATAAAAGAATGATTCAAGAAACATTTATTCCAAGAGACAAAAGGCTCTAAAAAGTAATAACACACTAAAGTTTTGGCTGCATATCTATGGAAAAGTTCTATCAGAAATCACAATGAGCAGTCTTACTAAGCAGACCATGCGGCAGTACATCACAGGTCTCCGGCACACGTCTCCCATTCCAAGTTCCCACTCTTTCTCCTCACCTGGATTAGCTGCTACTCAAATGCACTGAAATCAAGTCCCTCCTTGAAGTCCCAGTTAAAATGGCACTGACTACTCTGAATAAACCAGTCTAATAAATGCTCTTTCCTCCTTCAAGCACCTTTGTGCTTCTTGTCACTAATACTTAGGACATTTTACATTTCCTGCCTCAGGTAGTTGTTGTTCCTGTGTCTAACATCTCCTGTCAGGGTTCATACTCCTGGAAGACAACAAGATCTGCCAGCCCATCACTACAGTGACCACTCCCACCCCCAAACACCTACAAACAAAAAAACATGTGTACTTAATAATGTGACAAAAACATAATCTAATTATATTTTAAATGATAAACTTTAAGTGTCCCTGGCTAGTGGCACAGTGGATAAGGCTCCAGCCTGCAAACCCAAAGGTCGCTGGTTCGATTCCCAGCCAGGGCACATAACCAGGTTGCAAGCCAGGTCTCCAGCCAGGTCTGTAGCTGGAGGCAGGTGAAAGGCAACCATACATTGATGTTTTCCTCCCTTCCCTTCTGCCTCTCTCCCTTCCCCTCTCTCTGAAAAATAATAAATAAAAACTTTTAAAAAAATGATAAACTTTATATTTGTTGACAAACCTGACAGATATTTGCAAGAACCAAGGAAGATGAAGTGGGTTTCAGAGTTCTTTAATTTTTAAATAAAAATGATTTGTTCTAGGGGAAGTGGCAGTAAAATATCCTTCCATTTCTATTCCAATGTTTACTGTGAGAGTGCATGCATGCACACGTGTGTGGTTTAAGTTACTGAAACTGAGAAAGCATGGACACATCAATTTAGTATATTCAAGGGATTTACTTCTGCTACATATAGAATGGATACTGGCAAACTTAGAACATTATGGACATACGCTAATACCCACCACACTATGGGGAGGAAGAGAACCTTGAGGAATAAATGAAGGGAACTTAGCAGAGCCCCCTGGCACCCCTTCACTTAGAGGCAGGAGGGCTCAAGGCACTGGGGCATCAATCCAAAGGAAATCAAAAGGAACAGCAATTCATCAGCAACTCCAGCAAGACAGTCAGTCAGATACAGGAGACTCTACATAGAGATTCTAAACTTGCAATTACTCCTGGTTTATAATTTTCAGAGACAACCATAACAGACAAAAACACAAAGGCACTGCTCACACTGTTTTTTAAGGATGACTACTATGCCCCATAAACAGTGGAAATAATTCCAAAGCACAAAAGCCATGCCAAACATAGTGCAGGGAAATCTGGGAGAAAAGAAGAAACTGTTCAAGTTATCATGAACTTGAGCCAACTTACCTTTCTCCTCAAGCTACTGGATGAATGAAGCAGATAAAGAAGCCACAGAAATTCTAATATTTTCCCTCTTCCTTTGTCTGGATCTAAAAAGTATAATGAATATTTATTTCACATGTGACCTGGAAATCAAAATAAGCATCCTGAAAAAAAATGAATAAACTATATGGAAAACTCTGTATTTTTTAAAGGAGGAAACAATTCTGAATGAAACTGAAGTGTCAGGTAATAACCAACTTTTAGAAAATGTCTTATTTAGATTCTCAACACAATTCAATAAAATCTGTGTAAGATTAATGACATTATGATTAGGAAATTGAAAAGGCTGTGTGATTTTATAACTGTTTAAATAAAAAACACAAAGGACATGAGATCATCAGATTGGACATTAAATAATAAGAAATTAATAAAATAAATAATATTCTGAAGAAATTATGTCAGAAGTCTGAGGCGGGTAATGAAATACTGATTAAGATGACTCAACCCAGAAGGAGGAATGAAACTAACAGATTATACAATAGTAGGTTAATAATAATTTTAATATCTTCCTGTGCTGTACTTGAATTTGCATATAGGAAGAGCTCACAGAGGATCAGTCAATATTAATTAAAACTCATACATATCTTTGTTTACATGTTACATTTTTAAAGGCTTAAGTAATTATCTCTATAAATAGATTTCAGTGAAACAAAAAGTTAGTACCTACAAAAGGGAAAACTATCTGGCCTATTTCAAACTTTAAACACAAGAATGCCAAAAGATATGGACTATTGTGAAACAAGGTTTCCAGACACAGGCAACCTGATTTTTATGTAGAGAAGAAAAAAGTTAAAATAAATTTAAAAAGCTGTTCTTGGCCTGGCTGGTGGCACAGTGGATTAGGTACGGGCCTGCGAACCCAAAGGTCATGGGTTCGATTCCCCAGCCAGTGCACATAACTAGGTTGCAAACCAGGTCTCCAGCCAGGTCTGTAGCTGGAGACAGGTGAAAGGCAACCATACATTGATATCTCTCTCCCTCTCTGCCTCTCTCCCTATCCCTCTCTCTAAAAATAATAAATAAAATCTTTAAAAAAAAAAAAAAAAGGCTGTTCTTGGATAAACAATGTCTGGTAAAATATGTTATCCACAGGTGTTTTCTCACAGAAAAAAAGTACTCAATGACATACTACAAATAATTGAGAGATTAACAAAAGCCTAAAATCCTACCCTGGAACTTGGTACTACAAAAAAACAGTACTATTCAATGTAGCCAGTAAAAAAACAGAGATAAATAAATATAATTACTTTCATATAATGATAAAATTTCATCCAAATATCCAAAATAATTATAGAACTTTATTTGAAATGATATTAATATTGATGATGATATCAATAGAATTAGGTTAATATAAACAAAATCTAAACTGACCATAAAAGAACACAAAAACAAACATAAATATGTCTAATATATAACACTAAAAATTATATTATAAATTCAAATTACTGAAAGATATTTAAGTTGTAAAAATGATCAAAATGAATTAAGCAAAAATAAATTTCTCAAATGGTACAAATATATAATAACCTAATAATTGTATGCACATGCACAAAAATACATTAATACTTAAACGTATTAACAACCAATCACTTTGGTAGGATTATTAGTGTTTAACTGTTTTATGCTTTTGCATATTTTACAATTTCAAAGTGAATATGCATTTTTTAATAATCAGAAGTTTTCATTTAAAAACAATAATACAGATAAAATCAATAATACAGTTTTTGCAGTAATACAGATAAAACCAAACCACTTTAATACATGTATTTTTTCAACCTCTTTAAGGGATACAAATTACATATGACTCTTAGTCTAATGAATACAAATGATCTATAAATGACTCTGTAAAAGGTTTGTCTCAGCTGGGCCCACGTGGTTATTGGCCTGATGGAGCCCAGTACCAAACACTGATGTGTATTTGCGTTAGTGAATATGCTAGTATGCTTTATGTTGTTTTCTTTGTTTGCTTGGTGTCGCTAAAAAAAAATCAGGAAATTGATTACAAGAGTCCAATATAAATGTCCAATTAAATGGAGAACAGAAGACACTATCTTGGCTCCTGAGAGAAAGGCTTATTTGGGGGCTTGTTAGATTCACAATAACAGTGATACTCGTAGAACAAAATACACCATGGAATTAGAGAAAAGGCTACACCTTTGCTGACTCTTCCACGTTCTGGAACGGCTTTAATGCTGGAGGGACAGCAGAGGACTGATGTAAGTAGTGCAGCAGAGGAAAGAGGAAGCTGTCTGCAGAGGAGTTACTGTGAATGGGAACAGTAACAGGGGACGTAGAAATTGTGTTACTAGTGTCAGGCAGTTCATTGAGTAGAAGAGGAAAACTTAAAAAAACTTTTTCATAACTACTGAAATGATCATGAGATGTCCTCTGAGACTCTTACTCTTAGGTGGCAAACACAAGGCCCGTAGCCAAATCCGGCCCTCTACCTTGTTTTATCCCGCCCGGCACCTTGTGCCTACCTGGGTCGCTTAACTGTTAAGGAGTAGTTACATGTATACAGTCCTAAAATTGCATTCCGCCTTTGAAGGCAACCTCGAGGCTGATGTGGAACAGGGGGTAGGGAGGGAAACGAGTTTGACTCCCTTGCATTAGCTGTATACCCAAAACTAATACAAAGTAACACTGAATATAAACTGTAATAGAAAAAAAAATCATTTGAAGCAATAAAAAATATTCTCCCAAGAAACACAAATATTGTTGGAATTTTAAAAATTACTTATTTGAAAATAAAATAGAATTAGTTTCATATAGCAAGATAAAATATAAAATGTCTAAAAAATGAAATAAAATATAGAAAACTTAAAATTTACATTATAACTGTTTTTGGAAATAAAAAGCAAATAATTGGATATACATATATACATATATAATAGATTTCCTCTCTATTAATTCACTGGATCAGTTAAAAATAGTGTAAACTGTAGATAAGATTACATGAAATTACATAAAATACTGAGGGTGGGTTATTATTTGTTGAGAATTGTGCCAGTATGGAGTTATTGATAAGACTCCCAATAATGCAATTGATAAGACATAAAATAAAACATATACCAAATTAAGTAATCAGCATTGATGGCATTACATTTAATATTGCAGGATATCTTTAAATACTTATTTTAATAAAATAAGTTTTCTTATCATGGAGTAGAAAATACAGCTGTTTAATCTGAACTTGTTAGGGATTTACCACAATGTTTGCAAAACACTAGTTTTAAATGTATAGCAACTAAATTATATAGGTGCCGTGATCTACTTTAATAAATTAATAGGTAGAATAGCTGTGCAGACTAAAGCACAGATATGAGGACTTCATAGAATGATAAATTTGCAACATATGACAACTTCATATATATATATATATATATATATATATATATATATTTCATGTTACAGTTCTGTGATTTTCAAAAATGATCAAAATGTGAATTTAAAGGGCCCATACATGTATTTCAGTGGTTATTACTAAAGTTTTATTCAAAATATTAAATAATATACTGTAAGATTGAGATACTAGTATTTGGTTTTATCATAATTATTTAAATTATGAAACTTTTTTGTGCAATACTAAAGTTACAACTACTTTAGTGCAAATGGTGTGGGAATAAATTAAAATATTAATACAATTGTAGATATTACACTATACTTAGAAGTGTTATGTGAAATATAAATTCCATATACACATATATACATACTTATTGTGTTGAGAGATAGTTAATTTTGTTTTTGACTTTAAATTTAGTCCCTCTCCCTCAGGGTTCGGAGAGGTTAAAATATTTCACAAGATTTCTTGAGGAGCCAAAATGTTTATAGTTAACATAATAGGATTTGGCAGCTAAGTCAAAATTAGTTCTTTAATCCTCTACCTAGTGCAGGTAGAATTAATTCATTACTAACCTCACAGCAAATTTCAATGAAGCTAGGTCTGTTGTAACTGTTAAGTTGTGATCGAAATTAGGAGATGCTGAAATGGTCTCATCAAGAAATTGTGCATAATGTCATTTAACACATTAAGAGTCCCCCAAATCTTGCTCAAAAGTGTTTTTTTCCACCTTCATTTCACTATTGTGTGGCTCATTTGAAACAGCTTGCTTGTGTGAAGAGGTTTGTAAGTGCAGCTGAAGAAACAATTCAACCCAACTCCTTAACTAGCTATTTTACAGAACCATGTTCAGCATTTGATTCCTCATGGTTTGTTCTTTTGAACAGAATATATATATTACAAGTTATAAATATAATTTTGGAGTGTGGGTGGTTTCCTAATGAGTCAACTGATAATATTAATTTAGTGTTTTGGTTAACAATGATAGTTTAGGTGCTTAATGTTCTATTTTCATTATCCATTTCTTTTCTCTTTTCCTGGAACTTCATAAGGTGAAAATGGTTAATTTGGATAGTAGCCCATGGTGTAGAGTTGCCTTGCTCTACCTGTGTAAATACAGAACAATGCAGATTATTAAATATTCATCCCCATTGACTGAAATAAGGGTCTCATTCTCTTTCTCTCCTCCACACCAGTTACTCATGTCTGCTTTCTATGAAGAATAAGTGATCAACTGACATTAACCCTCTTTATCCTCTACTTTTATTTTTACTTACATTTTCATTATTAAATCTTCCATTGGTTAATTCAAAAAATGAAATTACATATATAGCACATAACTTGCTATACCTTAAAATATCAAAATTAAATATTACATGTTATGTAAGAAAACTGGTTTTTCTATTTTTTTGTCTTTTACCTGCCTAATAGCACTTCAATATCATGACATTTATACTTTTCATTTTTTAATTAATTTCATTTATTATTGTTGTATTACAACTGTTCCATTTTGCCCCCATTGCTCTCCTCTGCCCTACCCTCCCTGTCCCCTCTCCCAAGTCAATGCCCACCTCCTTGTCCATGTTCATGGGTCCTTCACACTAGCTCCTCAACTTAACCCTTCCACTTTCCCCCTTCTCCCTATATTTTAATGCTAATAAAACTTATATTTACAATTCTAAGAAAACTTGTATTTATTCCTGAAAATATAAACTGTTTATGAAATGCCAAAGACATAGAAACTAATAATGTTCAGTATATTATGATTAAATTTTTGGTTGACTTAAACCCTAACTGTGAGAAAACGTCCCGTTCTTTGCCATGCTATCCTTATGGATTCTGAGGAGAGCTAGGTCCATGAATTCTGGGCTCACTGACTTCGTACCAGCTCCTTTTGTAGGAAACTCACAGCTGGGTGCCTAACTCAAAACTCCTCAGCATAGGGCAAATTCCAGTACAACCACCAGCTTTCTTCTCTTACTTACACAGTTGTGTTAGCAGATGAAGTAGGTTGAAGCCAGAGCCTGCTGTAACCAGGAAGGAAGCTCGTCTGCCTTCTGCCTATCATATCTCCATTGGACACATCTTACCAGTAAGAAACTGAGAAATTGCATGGGTTTGTCCTCTATGGTACATATCTTGACACAAGTTTCTAATCAGTCAATTACACCAGTAGTCCAATTCCCTTCATTCCATTCACATATTCTGCATGTTACAGAAAGGTTACCTATATGAAAACTATTTTTCTGTTTCATTGTGTAATTAAATCTTAGGAGTTTTTACCAGTCTTCCAGTTTTGAGTCCTTCTCAAATATATATTCCCTAATATATCCCTTTATACACTTCACATTCTAGCTGCATTTAATTTTTAAAAAATCTTCACCAAGGATATGATTTATTGATTTGAGAAAGAATAGAAAGGGGAGAGAGGGAGAATGAGAGAGAGGGACATTGATGTGAGAGAGAAACATTGATCAGTTGCGTGACTGGGGTCTAAACCCAAAACCTAGGTATGAACCCTGACAGGGAATCAAATCCATAGCCTTTTGGTGTACAGGCTGGTGCTACAACCAGCTGCGCAACCTATCCAGGGTCATTTACTTCATTTGTGATGGCCAACATATTTTTTTTATTTATGAACAGTAGAGTACTGATTTATATCCAAAGCACAGATGTTAGTAATTCACAGGTATTAACTCATTTAATCATCATAACCACCCTATGAAGTAGATCCAATTATTGTCCATGATAAAACTGATGACACTGAGGCACAGTGAGGTAAACCTGTTCTATCAGAATTCAGAAGGAAACCGACCAGACACTGGGGAGGTGCAGGAGTACAATCCTTTCTTCACGCGCGGTCCCAGAGGAGAAGCTCTCCAAATTCTGGGCCCTGAGCTGAGGCAAGCAGCATCTTTTATAGCTGAAGCTTTACTTCCTAGCCTACATGGCATAAGCGGGTGTACAGAAGCAAAAGTAGCAGTTAGACCTAGTTTTCGGCGCATTTCTTATCACTCAAGCTGGCTGCTGCCCAAGAGACAAGGCTGTTAAGGGGGGCTTCCTTACATCCCCCTTACAAACCTACTTGACAAAGATCATGGAACTAGTAAGGGGTGCAGCAGACAATAGAGCACTGAAGTCGGGGCTCTCAGGCATCCAGTATTTCATCTCTCATAGTCATAAAATTATCAAGTTTGTAACGGGCACTTGGCTTCATCATTTAAAAATCTTTTTTTTAAGGTTTTATTTACTATTTTCAGAGAGAGGGGAAGGCAGAGAGGCAGGGAGGGAGAGAGACATCAATGTATGGTTGCCTTTCACCTGCCTCCAGCCACAAATCTGGCTGGAGACCTGGTTGCAACCTGGTTATGTGCCCTGACTGGGGAATCGAACCAGTGATCTTTGGGTTTGCAGGTCATCACCTTATCCACTGTGCCACCAACCAGGGCTTGAAAACTCCTTTTTTTCTATTTTTGTTATTCCAACTTAGAAAGCTAAATGGAAATTCTTGAATTTTTGAATAATAAAAAAT
Organism: Noctilio leporinus; assembly: GCA_004026585.1. Lineage (NCBI taxonomy): Eukaryota > Metazoa > Chordata > Mammalia > Chiroptera > Noctilionidae > Noctilio > Noctilio leporinus. The sequence continues at coordinate 79,907 of PVIW01002116.1, forward strand.
ATTTTTACATTTGATAATTTCCTAGTGTACATATTTAGGTAGAATCATTTTTTAATTTTATTTATTTATTTAATTCTAGAGAGAGAGGAAAAGAGAGGGAAGCCTGTGAGCGGGACATTAATCAGTTGTCTCTTGCCTGCCCCCAACTGGGGACCCAGCCGCAACCCAGGCATGTGCCCTGACTAGGAATCAAACCAGCAGCCTTTCGATTCACAGGCCTGCACTCAATCCACTGAGCTACACCAGCCAGGGCAGAATCAATTTCATATAGTAGAACCATTGTTCCATTTCTTTAACATCTAGTATGATTGATGAAAAGTCTGAGGATTTTCATACTTTTATAGAATAAGCTGATTTTCATCCCTCTCAGTGTTTTGTAGATTCTAATTTTCTCTGATATTTTAAAATTTCACAAGCCACATGTCAGAATGGAGATGTTTTCATTTATCATGTTTAGTTCTTAAATCTGAAAACATAATTAAATTTAGTTAATATTTTTCTTCTTTAGTATATTTTATTATTTTTTCCAGGTTTCTGCTTAACTTGATTTTTTAAACTGTTATTTGTTTTGAGAATCATATTTCTGTTTTTCTAGAAAAGTTTAATTGCTTTTTCATTCTAACTACAAAAATATTAATTACAATGAATATTGTAAAATATTGCTTCCCTTGAGGTCAGATTCCTTTCTTCAGCTTGACCCTTCACACTGTTAAATGTCCTCAAATTCTCAATAATTCTTATGCAAATGGTGAATTTAGAACTAGAATGAAAATGGGTAGCTAGTGTGTGTGGCATTGTTTCCACAACAGGCTTTTTTCCTGGGTTTTGGAAGGTTCACTTACGTGAACTGAGCACTATGGAGGTCTTTCTGAACAATAAGACTCGTTTTCAGCTCTAATACTGAGAAACAGATGGACACTCTGGGGTTCATCCTAATTAAAAAGAGCTTTGCTTTTTGAACCCAATAGCCATATCAAGTATCTTATTCTTCCCATGATTTACCAATTTTTCTTTTTTAGACTAGAGGCTATAAATATCCCTGTGGACTTGGGAGGATAAGGAACAATATAACAGCTTAACATATTGTAATATTTGAGGGGTGAATATGTAGGATATTCTCACCTGTGTGAATGTCTTTTAATTAACTTACTCTGATTATTGACTCGGAGACTCCTGCTATTCTCAGTTTTCATTACGCTGGGAGACGTGATGCCATTCTGCATTCTAATGAGCTTGTTTAGTCTATATCTTCCTCCAGTCTTGCTCATCACTTAATAATATTAACACTATATGATACTGAAAGAGAAATTGTTGCCCTTTCATTCTCAGAACTGTAATAGATTTATGTCATTTAAATTAGATTTTGGGAGGTAATGTAGCTAAAATATATGTTAAGTTTTCAATATTGAACTGGAAGTTCTAATTAAGTGCTTTTACTTATGGATGCCCATTTGGCTGGGGGAATTGATATCAAATTCACTTAAAAGTATAAGCTTCACTTGACTTCGCTTGATGCCCAACTGCTCCTCCTATTCTCATTTCTCTCTTTTTGTGATAAAAGTGGATAAAGAAAAGTCTAATTCATAAACTCTTAATTCCTCCGCTCTCACTCTTACTTGAAATTAGTCTGAGTAGACCCTTCCCCCACACCTTACTGGAGCTATTGTAAGGTTATCAAGATCTCCATAAGACAAAATCTAGTGGTTAGTCATGGCACTAGTATTACTTATCATCAATTTTTGACCCAGTTCTGCTGAAAACACATTTTTTTTCTTATTTCCTGACATACCCCCTATCATGAAGGTAACTTCTAGTTTTCTAAAATGAAGTCTGAGTTAATTTTATGATATTTGACTAACATTTTTCAGCTTCATCCCTTCCTCTTTCCCTTCAGCTTCACAACAGAGCAAAGTGATAAGAAAGTTTGGGCGATCCCTGTTTTGGTGAAGACAGGAGATTTAAACCACGCAAGGTGTTGGCTACGCTAAGGAAACTTCACTCTGGCCTGGCCCTTAATCACAGTGAAAATCCCGAGACAGTTCCCCTTTCATGCTTTCTCCTGTTATTTTGAACCTGCTTGCTCCATAAAGCTTTAAGTAATGAAACACTTTCATATGTTGGTATGAGTGTGGCCTCATCAGTCTCCATATTTGAACCAAATTTCTCAACACTTCAACTTCTTAGTAGGGATCAGAGAAAGGAAATACTTTTTATTTAAATCTACCCTCATTCCTGCAGTGATTTCACTGAGTCTCAGAACTTCATATATTCTCTATTTTCTAACTATTCCCTCTTGTATTATCTGTATCAGTCCCTCCGCTGCATCTCCAACATCTATATTAATTACCTACTTATGTCTCTCCTTAGGTGTCTAATAAGCACTTCAAGCCTAACATCCAATATTGACCTACTGATGTCCTTCAACCCTTTTCCTCTCACAGCTTTTCCATCTATTTAGTTACTTAGTTTAAAAATCTTAGAATCATTCTCAACTACTTATGTTTACAAATATAGGTGTGGCAAAAGTAGGTTTACTGTTGTTTGTATGGAAAATAATACAATAATTAATAAATAACAGTATAAGGGTAAACTCTGCATTTCACATATTCTCAACTGTAGACCTACTTTTGCCATACCCTGTATATGTGAACATCTTATCTGCTCCACCAACTAAATATACACAAAATCTTACAGCCTTACACTGCTATCACTACCAAGACTATTGTGCAAGCTAATATTTTCAAACTGGAATGAGTGAAACCACTCACAAACTGGTCTTTCTTTTCCAGCCTTTGTTCTATGCTCCTTGGAGTATATCTTTTCTGAACACAGCATCCAAAGTGAATATTAACATGTAAATTAGACTGTACCACTTCTCTCTGCTTGGTTTTAACTGGCTTCCTGATTCATGAGAATAAAAAATTAATCCCTTTAAATCATACACAGAAATATTATCTGGCACCCAGGATTCTCTGCCTTAATTTCTGGTTACTTTCCCACTGACTTGCTGTCCAGCAGCCTCAGTAGCCCTCTTTCTGTACCTGAAACACAGCAGACACATTTCTCTCACAGGCTTTTGCCCCTGCAGTTTCCTTAGCCTAGAAAGAAATCCCTTTGTGCACCTTTCTTGATCACTCACTTGTGTGCTTCAGAGCATTACTCAACTCCCAGTAAAGTCTTTTTCCTCAACAGCATTCTCTGTCCTCACTTTTCTCTACTGCACTTATGAAATCAACAACCCGTATATTGTTTTGAATTTTGTTTCATGGTTCATCTCCTATCACTACAATATAAGCTTCATGACAGCATAGGTTTTTCTGTCATGTTCATTGCTAGAACAGTACTTAACATGAAATAGGTGTTGATAATTACTTGTTGAAATATTCATTTTTAAAATGATTAGGTTTACATAATACTGCATCAGTAAATTTATTTCTAGTATAAGTCCTTAATGTTCACTTTATAATTTGATCAGTATAATGTATATTCCTTAACTAATTAATTTTGTCTTCTCTAGTTCTGTAATGAGGATAATAATAAATCATGTTGCCAGGCTTGATAGTAAGAAATAACCTGTATGACTTATCTAACCCATGGTGAGGCACATAGGTTATTATGTTTCAATCAAGTTCTAGAATATCTGTATATATAAAATATTCCCTGTGTGTGTATTGTGTATGTGTTTTTCTTAATTTTGTCACCATTTTAAAATGTTTCCTTAAGAGTAAAGGGTAACAAGTGAACAATATTTATTAAAATACATATTTTTAATAATTCTGATTTCTTCTTCCTGGGGGCTAAGATGTGGATTAATTTATATTGAGTTATAATCAGGTCCTAAGACTGAGAGAGAAAACTTCACTACATAGATTGCTGAAGGTACAAAGAGTATGGGATGAGTTAATAGATCCAAGAACTTAGTATGCATTTGAAGCCCACTAAGCAAAACACAGATGACACCATAGCGAGGTGACCAAAAGAAGAGATTAAACTGAATATATATAGCAAGCCTGATTAGAACAAGGTAAACAAAAAGATAACAAGTCAAGGAGAGTTGATAAATCAGCATAGGAGCCTGGAGTAAACTTTGTTGACTATGGTTGACTTCTTGTGCATGCAATTGGATAGATACTCTGACCTCATGGAGATTAAAATCTAATGAAAAAGACACAGCAAAATATGTTAAAAATTAACAATATACAATGGGGAACATATTTAAAAATTAAATTACACAAAATTTTAAGTCCTGATAATTCCAATAAAAAAACAAAGCACGTATAAAATAAAAATTTCAAAATCTAAATGAATATAAGAAACAACTAGATTAAAAAAAAGTTTTTAAGTAAAGAATACATTTTAGTTATTTGACAACCATGGTTTAATATTATGTCTGCTTTTAAATGAAATGAAAGAAAAGTCAGAGAAGAATTATTTATAGTTCCATCCTAATACTATAAAACTGTGAAAAGTATGAAAATAACTCATTATTAATAATGATTCTTTTTACCAAGTGGTATTATTACATGAAGATTATGTAAGCCTAGACACTCTAGCCGGACTTCATGGTATTAGTATTTTTTACTGAAATTGTACCATATGCAAAAGAAATGAGTTATTCTAATTTAGAATGAATCAAGTTTAATACTAATGGATTATGTAGTTTTTAAAATATCTCTTGGAAAGAGACATTAAATTTACATTTTAATACATTGGCTATTTCTATCCAAGGTGGCCAAACCTTTTCTTTTAAGAAAACCAGGTTAAGTGTATATAATAGTTGGGCTCTGAGACATACCACTTAATATTGTTCACTAACATTTACTGATTCTTGAAAGACACTTGCTAGTAAGTCTCATTCTTGTACTGCTAAGATCAGATTTATCCTGCATTAACACTTTACTTTTATCATTTAAATATCTCCCAAGTTAAAGTTTTACATTTTAATTTATTCTTAGACCTGTGACAGAGCAACTAAAACTGTAAGATTTTGCTCACTGGAATTATTCAGCCTTGATTTTAATAAGCCTGGGCAAATTGGTAGCTTTAAATAACACAATCAAAGCAGTATATTTCAGGATTTGTACACACTGTTGTGATTATAAATGATATGAACAATGGAATGTGATTGTTCACAGAGAAAGAAAATCTTCCCTTTAATTTACAATAATTTATTCTTCTCCAAGTTAAAAAAAAAGAAAAAAGAAAAAACTTCACGATAGTTTTTAAATGGTTTTGTAAAATAGTTCATAGAAAAAAAAAAGTATAAAATGAGTCAAATTAAAAGTTGACTAAAGGACATGTATGAATGACCTGTGGACATGGACAACAATGTGGGAATTGACTGTGGGAGCAGGGTGTGGGATGGGTCAAGGAAGACAAAGAGGGAAAATTGGAACAACTCTAACAGAATAACAATAAAAAAATAATTTAATAAAATTTGTCTTATTTCAATCTTATCTCCCATTTACTTATGAAAAAGGAAAGTTCCCAAACACTGCACACCAGAGTATAATTATGCAAAACTAAATATCATCTCTCACAGAATTTATCTTTCTAGAGTTCCATATTTATAAGAATGGTGATCTCATTTGTTATCAAAGGGCCATATCAAGTGTCCCTTAAAAAATTTTTGTTTTGCAATTGAATATAGAGTTGCAGTAATCAACAAGAACTAACTTTCTAAGAAGTCTTTAGGGTGTTTGGCCATAGCTATATCTTCTTTTATTTTCTCAAATCCCTCAGCTATTTCCTACCTCCTTTATTTTCTATGGCTTTTCTCAAATATAATCTTAAGAACCTATTGATTTTCTTAGAAAACATGTTACTTAATTTTAATAGGAGACTATACAAATATGCTGCATGCACACACAGGCCATTTCTACCTAGTTATCCTTACAAAAAATTAAAGATGAACTAACATCTGAATGCTCTGTTTGAGTTATCCCAGGGTAAGTAAACATAAGGTAGACAGCATATTAGGCATGTGGTTTGAGCTCATCTTTATTAACTTTATAATAATTAAACAAAAACTACTCTAATCCATGGATTAGCCAAAAGATGACACATTTAAATTAAATAATGTAATCAAGCACTTAATTGTTTTTGAGGAAGAAAATGATGTATACCTAAGAATCATATATTCCTAATAAATCTAAGCAGTGAATGTAATACATTTATTGTGCACAGATATTATATATCCTTATAACAACAGCTTTTGCTTTTAATGGATATTATCATATAATAATGACAAAGTGGACCTGCTTGACTTGAAGTGTTACTGAGAGAAACTTTTAAAGTGGTATGCAGTGGCTTTTTTTGTTTGCTGTTTTTTTTTTTTTAGAAGTAACCATGATCAAGAACAGTACTGGCAAACAATCTTCTGAGTACTACACCTGCACAAGATTTATTTTGTTTATAACTCTGAGCAAGTTACTTAAATTCCTTTAAAAATGATAATCATGTTTGCTCCTCAATTAACTTAGTGTTGTGAAAGTTTGCTAATAAAAGCATAGCATTCTCTCAGTTTATAAAATATTCTATTTTTGCTAATGTATTATTTTTAAAGCTGAAAAGAGTACTGTATTTTATTTTGCAAGGACAATAACATTCTGGTTTCTGATATTTTAGCCATCAATACTAAGTAAACCTATTCAAATAACACATATATAATTATTAATTCTTCTTTAAGTCATGATTCTTTGACACATAGGCACCTGTGTCTCATCCATAGACAATATTATCAATGATTAATGAATTTTCTTGGCTATGATCTTTATCTTCTCTTGTAGTACCCTGTAAAAATTCTCCATATAACACTTTCTTTTTCCCCTTCTTCCTCTTTCCATACCCTATCTTATATTGCCCTACCCCTGTGTCTCTCTGTAACTCTATCTCTGTACTTTTTTGTTTTATTGAAAAACTAGTAAGTTCTCTGTTAAGATGTTATTACACATCAATGAATAAGACTAAATATTTCATGCCTTTATCTTGGTAGGATGTTGAGGTCCTAATAAAGCATGCAAATACATACATGATATTAATTTGCACATATCAAGGAATTCCATGAATTAAATAAAGTAAAGCAGGCTGATGAAGAATATTCCTGGTGAGTAGTGTAGGATAGAAGTGGTTATTTTTATGAACTTCTTTAGAGAATTTTTCTCTCATGAGGTGACATTAGACCCGAATGACAAAAGTGATATTAACAAGAAAAACATGACTGCAGTAAGAATAGACAACTTTCCATGGATCAAGCAAAACTGTATTGGAGAAAGTATGGGTTGACTAGATGACAGCTGAGGTTGATGTGGAAGTCAGATGCCATATTAGGAGGAAAGTCAGTGGTCACTGCCTGTGCTGGCAGTTATTCTAATGGTATTGGAAAGGTAATGGAGAACCAGTAAGAGCAGGACTGTCAAACTCACTTTCACCTGGGCCACATCGGCCCTGTTGTTGCCTTCAAAGGGCCAAATGTAATTTTAGGACCATATAAATGTAACTACTTAACTTTTAGACAGCCGGGCAGAAACAAGGTGCAGGGCAGGGTAAAACAAGGTGGAGGGCTGGAGTCAGCTATCGGGCCTTGTGTTTGCCACCTGTGTAGAGCATGATGTTCTGATACAGGTATATTACAGAGCCAATGATTACTATAGTCAAGCTAATTAACCCAACCATCTCTTCACATAGTTACCATGCCGGCCCCCCTCCATGAGACTAGGGTGTGTGAAGCCCCTCCGCTTCCTGAGACCAGCAAGCAAGAAGCCAGTCACTGGAGTAGCAGCTGGAAAAGCTTGGGTGCTAGATGTGTGGCCCAATTCCTTCCCTCCTAAGGGACCACCTAGGAGCTGGATTCTATTGCCTACTTGCTGGGCACGTTCAGAACACACGTGCCCTCCCACCATTGCATTGCTGTCCAGGGGACAGGCCCCTGCCAGGCTCCATCAGCTCCCAGAGGGCAGTGGATGGGCTAGAGGCTTGTTTCCATCTCTAGAGTTAGGGACGGAGGTGCTTCAGGAAGTACCCACCTGCCATTTCAAATGCCCAGGAGTGGTTCCTGTTCTGTCAGCTCCTGGACTCCCGGAGACAAGCCAGTGAGAAGAAACCGGCCTGGGGAAGCTCCCGGCAAAGTCTGGGCACAAGATGTGCGGTTTAAGCCTTCCAGGAGAAACTGGGAGCTGGGCTTGATTGCAGGAGCATGCGCGGACAGGAGACCCCGAGTCTTGGAGAAGCGGTCAAAAATGCCACTTCCTTCCCCCTAAACCAGGAGGCACTAGTATATCTCACGACCCACCCAGACACCCGCGAATCAGAAGCCAGGCTCTCAGGCAGCAGCTGGAAGTCAGTCCAGCTCCTCAAGTAAAAGGTGGGGCCTTATTTTTAATAATGTCCCTGAAGGGGGGAGGGGCAGAGGGGCTCCACGTGGAGCGCGCAGGTGGCCTGACCCTTCCGCGGCTCCCACCATCTCTCACAAACCAGTTTGAATGGCAACGTTCTTAATTTACTGGGGCCTCACCAGAAAGGTGCCGGGTTCCCACAGGACGCAGCAGCCAAAGGTAGGCGAGCTCAGCGCAGCCTAGCGCCTTCCCAGGAGAGGGGGCGCTGGCCTCACCGCGCGGTGCTCTGCGCCCGGAGCGCAGGGGTGCAGGCTGCCTCGCCTGCGCGTCCTGCTGACTTAGGCCTATTGTTCTTGGTGGTCCCGGGACGACTGAGTGCCAGGCCATGGAAACTGCCAGAAATAGGCGAGGGAGGGGTCCATCCTTAGAGTGGTAACGGTAAAAATTAGTGCGTAAACTGTGCAGTCCATTCTCTTGACTATTCAGAGAAAAGCTGAGAATTGGAGGGTTCGTCTGGATTCTTGGTAAGGCGCCAGGGACGGAGCTTTGGATGAAAGTGGGCCTCAGGTTTATTTCAGTGTGTTTCTCAGTTGCTTGTTGTGGAGGAGACTCAGCTGGTTTCCTTTCTTTCTTTCTTTCTCCCGCCTCCTCCACCCCAGAGGTAGTTGATTTGTGCGTAGCTGGTTATTCATTCAGTGCAGCCCTCTGTGGAAGGAGTCAGGACCTACTCTTCGGCCATCTTGTTGAAGTTACTCCCCATATTCTCTTCAAACACACATTAAGATTTAGAAAAATATATTGATTGTAGGTTCCAAAGATAGTTTCATCAAATTACAAAATATCAACAACCTCGTAGAGAGAAACAGTCTTTGACTGCAGTATAACATTAACAATTCAATAATAAACATGTGACACCTGAAACCTATCTAATTTTATTGACCAATGTCACCCCAATTAATTCAGTTTAAACAAGAAACAAAAAAGAATAGGTGTTCTTAAATCTACAGATCTAGAACATAAAAATAGATTTATAAATAATGAATAACATTGTATAAAGTACTAAAACGATGATTAAATAGCAGCATGATTGAAGTTTAATGAAGTTAAATACTAGCTTGGAGGGAAATTTGTGCTCTTAAATTTGTTTTAGAAAATAGAAAATATTATTGACAGTTTTGCTAAACATCTTGGAAAATATCAAAGAAATCGATAAAAATCTTAAAAATTAGATTAATTCATAGAATTGACAAGACAAAAAGCTATTTTTTTAAAAACTAAAAAGATCTTATATAAGAAAATTAAAGTTGAATTGATTTATAATATAAATATAAAAGCAATGAAAGAAATCACAAAATATGCTTCACAGGCTTGGTTTATTCTACAATTTGAAATCTTGCAATTCAAAATATGAAAGAAATTTTAATACACTTAAGGGAGTGGAACAATATTTGGCACATATGAAAAAGATAAATATAATCCTTAAACAAAGACAATATAATTCTCAGAAAAAATAATTAAGGGTATACACTGTTCACAAAAAAGAAATATACTTAAAATTGAAGGTAAAAATATAACTATCATATGATCCATCAACCCCATTTTTGGGTATATATGTAAAGGAAATGAAATCTGTGTCTCAAAACTATGTTTACAGCACTGCCATATTTATAGTGGCATTACTATAGCCACTATAAATATGATAGCCAAGATATGAAAACAACCTAAGTTTCCCATTATACAGAAATGGACATTGTACACGTACAATGCAATATTATTCCACAATATAAAAGAATGGAAATGCTACCATTTGCAACAACATGGATGAACCTGGAGGGCATTATGCTAAGTGAAATAAGAGAAAGAGAAATACTATTTGATTCCACTCATGTTCATTCTAAAAAAGATGAACTCAGAAACGAGAGTAGCGTGTTGGTTTCGAGAGGTAGAAGGTGGGAAAAATGGAAAGACGTTGGTTAAGGCGTACATTCAATTATAAGGTCAGTAAGTTCTAGAGACCTAATATACAGCATGGAGACTATAGTTAACCTTCTATATGTGAAATATGCTGGGAGTAAATATTATGTACTATCCCACCAAAAATGGTAACAACGAGCAAGGTCTGTTCCAAGGATTGGCTGGGCAAATTATTTCAATTATATTGACATTGGCTTGATACTTTTAGGACAGGTCTCATATGTGAAGTGGTGATGGTTAATTAACTTGATTGTGGTAATCATTTCACTGTTAAAAATATATATGACCCTGGCTGGTAGCACAAAGGATAAGGCGCCGGCCTGCGAACCCAAAGGTCGCAGGTTCGATTCCCCCGTCAGGGCACATAACCAGGTTGCAAACCAGGTCTCCAGTCAGGTCTGTGGCTGGAGGCAGGTGAAAGGCAACCATACATTGATGTCTGTCTCCCTCTCTGCCTCGCTCCCTTCCCCTCTCTCTAAAAATAATGAAATAAAATCTTAAAAATATATATATATATATGAAATTATGGTGCTATTGCCCTTAAGTATATACAATTTTATTTATCAATTATACATACTTCAATAAAGCTGGAGAAAGAAAGCCCTCTTGGTAATTATAATGTGTACACTGAAGTTTGAGTACCACTGTCAGATATTTTAAGTGACTTTATTTAAATTCTACTTTACGTTTTTGAAATTTGTATAAAATACTTTGTGACTTACGTATAAAATGCATAATATTTAAAAAACTAAAACTTTAAATAAATTGAAATCAATACAGAAGATAAATTTTGTATATGCAATTAAGCAAAATGTGTATGATGATGGAAATAAATGATGGTAACTATACTTTCAATGAGCATTTTTATACATGGAACAGAATTTTGAATTTAAAAAAATGTTATAAAAATCAATTTAGCAAAAGATATCAAGGGTTAAAAGAAAATTTAATAAGATTTGTACCATTAATTCCCTTAGTAATCTATTAAAAAGAAAAAATACTCTTACAATGATTTACATACAAATTAGTTTAATAATACATTGCTTATAATAATAATAAAATATAAACAGTCTAAACATTTCCAAATGGAAGAGTAGTTAAATAAATTATAGTACATGGATATTATGGTAGACGTTTGTGAGGCACTGTCCACCATTCATTAATTTTTTCCTTGTGAATTATTAATGGACTTTCATAAGGAGAGAGACAGAAACATTAATTTGTTGTGCACTTATTCATGCATTCGTTGGCTGACTCTTATATGTGCCCTGACCAGGGATCAAACTTGCAACCCTGGAACATCAGGATGATGCTCTAATCAACTGAACTGGTTGGCCAATGGTCTTCTTCTTATTTTAACAGGAGCTGGATTTTCTTCAACTCAGTAACATCCATATTTCTTTTTTCCCCAAAGATTGTGTTCATTATTTTTAGAGAGAAGAGCAGGGAGAGAGGAAGAGAGAGAAACATCAATGTATGGTTGCCTTTCACCTGCCTCCAGCTAAGGACCTGGCTGGAGACATGGCTTGCAACCTGGTTATGTGCCCTGAATGGGAATTGAACCAGCAACCATTGGGTTTGCAGGCAGGCATCTATCCATGGAGCCACCAGCCAGGACTCATAAGGTTTTCCGATGTGTGCCCTGATTGGCTTGATTTTCAAATATATTTAAATAGATGGAAACCAGAAATAAGCTAATAAGTTCCATCATTTTCTGTGAATACAGTGATTGGTTCAGTGTAAAAGTGTCAGGTGTTGCGTTCAACTGTATAGAACTGAGGACCTGAAAAACTGTCATAATTAAATACTAGTTTGTTTATACCATGCAACAAGACCAGAGCCAGGCACCCTGGGACTCTTTTAGTGGCTCCGGCACTTATGCAAAGGTAATTTCCTTCTTTCTTTTCTCAGCCATCTTTAGTCTGTTTCATACTTTTCTTCATGGTCCAAAATTTGCAATGCTATCCCCACCATTATTCAGGACAAAGATCAAGGACAAAGGGAAGAATATGCATTCCATTGAGTTTTTCACACTTAAAAATCTTCCTTTGGAGCCATCCAACAACTGCTGCTTGTAAATCACAGGTCATGTGCCTAGGAAGTCTAGGAAATACTGTTTCCAGTTTTTGAAATACTGTTAGTAAACAAAAGGAGGTAAGGCAGTGGTTTTTCACAAAGGAAGGCATCAAAAATGAGTTGGTCCTGACAGAGTGATGTCCTTGGCTTTTGCCCAGGGCTCAGGTGAAAAGGTTTGCTTTATATTTTTAAAGATTATTTATTTATTTAAAAGATTTTCTTGATTATTTTTAGAGAGAAGGACAGGGAGGGAGGAAGAATGGGAGAGAAACATCAATGTATGGTTGCCTTTCACCTGCTTCCAGCTAAGGACCTGGCTTGAGACTGACTTGCAACTTAGTTATGTACCCTGGCTATGAATTGAACTAGTTGCAAATCGACGCCAATGCACTGAGCCACCAGCCAGGGTTTAAAGATACTTTAAATAATCTTTATATAAATCAAATAATGTTTGGTTAGTATCTATCATCAGCTCTCAATCATATCTTTAATCATTTTCACTGATCAAGAAGATAATAACATTTACTATTTTATGAAAATAATTGTGTTCTTAAACAAATAAGCTATATACAATTGTCACTTAAGTAACAATCCATGCAAATTATTTTTTATTCCTTAAATTCTTTTCCTTCCATATATGTATATGAATTATTTTAAGGAGTCAAATAAGTAATTTATCACCCTTACGATTTGCAGTAATGGAAAGGCTCAATAATTGTAAAGCGATATTTGGGCTGAGTCCAGACCCCATATTCACTAATTTTGGGCTCCTATGAACTATCTAACAATCAGTTTATAATTTATACAAGTGAAGTAATTATAAAGTAATTCAGAAGACTCATTAAAACTTTAAAGAAAAATGATTTAAGAAGTATATTTAAAACCATCCAGTTCTATACACCCATTTTGTAACATTGCTCTTTTATTATATTTTTATTTTCTCCTTTATTCACTTACAAAGCACAATGTTAATTTAGCCTAATAAATGTAATATCATGTAACTTCAGTTTCATTCAGCATTCCATTGTAACGACATTTTATTTCACTTATACTTTAGAAACAGTCTGGTGTTATTTCCTGGGCAAAAACAATGGGGAATGCCAGCTTTGGCGTTGCTTTAATAGGCTGGGCCCTCACCAAGCCCATAGGCAGACAGTGTTCCTGTGAAGAGATCAAAGCACAGTGGATGGTCTTTCTCTGTATGACTTACTTCCCCAGATGCTTAAGATTCATAAAAGTTCTTTCAATCCAAGCATGGCAAGTCTCCCAAATTGTGGCTTCTTTGCAATGTCCCAAATGGATTTTTCCCCATACAAATTGGCCTATAGATTAGGCATGACAGTTAAGACTATTCTATAGATTTAGAAAAAGAAAGAAACTAATCTGGAACTAAAGGAAAACATGTTGTGCACTAGTAAAACATATGCTATTAATTAAGTGAGAAGATTCTAAATGACGGACCTACAAGGGACCTTAGGGATTGCATAGCCCATTGTCCTCATTTTACAGATGAGGCATCTGATGATTTTCTGTTTTGTTAAGCTTCTCATAGTCACTATTTCTAAATCTGCCAAAAATGTGATTGATGAGGAGTGAAGCAAATTTTGCAGACTCATTTTGATATGGCTCTATTTTGACTCTATCTCTGAGTATAAAGCAAAGTATAATACCTTTATTCAAACCTCAGCTATCATTTAAATATTTATAATCTATAAAATAAGACTCCCAAATTTTAAAACATTATACATTTTTCTTTTATGAATATGTTAACTCCAATTTGGTTTTGATTACTATTTTAATTGCAGATACTTGCTTAATCTCTGGCCAAATCTTATTTTCAATGGAAATCTATTATATCAAAGTGAAAATACTGTATTAATATATTCATTTATTCATCTGTCATTTGTTCATTTATGTAATTATTCAGAATATATTTATTTTAAATTGTCCCAATATTTCCCCTTTGCCCTTCTCCACTTGGTACCTCTTTTTCCTCCAGCAATACCCCCTTAGTTCATGCCTATGGTCATGTATGTAAGTTCTTTGGCCTCTCCATCTCCTTTGCTATCTTTAATATTTCCCTGTCTATTTTGGACCTATCAGTTATGTTTCTTAATCCCTGTACCTTTTCCCCCCTTGTTCCCTTCCTTCTCCCTGCTGATAACCCTCTGTGTGATCTCCCTATCTATGATTCTGTTCCTGTTCTAGTTGTTTGCTTAGTTTGTCTTTTGTTCTTTGTTTTTTTTTGTTTTTGTTTTTTTTTTTTGTTTTTTACATTCAGTTGTTGATAGTTGTGAGTTTGCCTTCACTTTACTGTTCATAGTTTCAAGCTTCTTTTTCTTAAATATGACCCTTTAACATTTCACATAATAATGGCTTGGTGATGATAAACTCCTTTAGCTTTACCTTGTTTGGGAAGCACTTTATCTGCCCTTCAAAACTAATATAGCTTTGCTGAATAGAGTAATATAGATTGTAGGTCCTTGCTTTTCATCACTTTGAATACTTCTTGCCAGCCCCTTCTACCTGCAAAGTTTCTTTTGAGAAATCAGTTGGTAGTCTTATGGGAATTCCTTTGTAGGTAACTCTTTTCTCTTGTTGCTTTTAGGATTCTCTTTTTCTTTAATCTTTGGCATTTTAATTATGATGTGTCTTTTTGTGGTCCTCTTTGGGCCCAACTTGTTAGGGATTTTCTCTTCTTTTTGGACTTGTGTATCTATTTCTTTTGACAAATTAGGGAAGTTTTCTTTCATTATTTTTTCAAATAAGTTTTCAATTTCTTGTTCTTCCTTTTCTCCTTCTGTTGGTATGTTTAAAATTGTCTCAGAGGTCCCTAATCATCTACTTGTTTAATTTCAATTATTGTTTCTTCTTCCTGTTCCAAATGAACGTGTATTTTTTCCTTTTATTTAAACTTGTTGATTTGAATCCCAGCTTCCTTCCCATCACTTTCAGTCCCCTGTATATTTTTCTTTGTTTCATTTTATATAACCTTCATTTCTTCCTTTTTTTTGTGGCTATACTAAACATTTCTCTGATCATAGTTATCACCTGTATTTTGAAATAAATATCTGATAGATGGGCTGTCCCTTTATAGCTTAGTTCTTAAAATAGTTCTTTCAATCCAGGCATGGTAGGTCTCCAAAATTGTGGATTCTCCAAAAGTATGACCCAAATGAAATAAAAGATCAAAATAGGAGTTTTCATTTGGGCCATACTTCTTTGACCCCTCAATTTGATAGCCTTTGTGTGTTTGTGTCTGTGTCTTAGGTAGAGCTGTTGTACCTGTTATGTTGTTAGGGGCAAAGCCTTAGGTAATAGTGTGGGGTGACCTGTTTTACAACTTTGTGGTGCTGTATGTGAGGGAGGGGTCATAGAAGGAGCAATATTGCTTGCTCAGCACTCACCCCTTTTCCAGTCACCCACTTCCCATATGTGACTAGAGCCTCTCTAGCTGTTGACCTGGTGATGGTTCCCAGAGTGGGTGGGTTTACATACGTTCTAGGACCATGGGAGCCTTCCTTCTCAAGGAACTCTCCTGAGAGAGTGGCAGTTTCTTCCACCTACCCAACCTCTACTTGTTTGCACTGCCAGAAGCTATGAAGCGTTATTTTCCCAGCGCTGGTATTAGAAAACTCCTTATCTGGTGAGAAATAAAGAAAATTATGCCACTACATAATATGAGAAAATATGAGAAAGATACACACTTTCATATGTCACTGAAAAATATCTATCTGTGCTTATGGGACTACAAAGACATAGCACCAAACCTATGGTTGAAAGCCTTTGTTCTCTGAGAAGTTAATATTTGAATGTTTTTAAATAGGTCTCTTATGGTTACTTGATGGTGATTTAGGAGAAACCTAATATATGGAGTAAATATTTCAGATAGAAGTATGCATTTGGATTCAGAATGATTACTTTAGCAATCAAGGCATCTTAAACTAACCCTGAAGGCAGATGTTATACAGGTATACTATTGGTGTAATGAAGCTGATAAATTATGTACAGAACATCAAAAGAGGATATTTGAGAAATGTTTAGAGGATAGAATTAGTTATGCTTAGTTGCTGATTGCATGTGGAAAGTGAGGGAGAGGAAGGAACTGGATAAACCTGTTTCATCAGCTTTAAAATGAGTGGCTATACCCTGGCTAGTGGCACAGTGGACAAGGCGCTGGGGCCTGCAAACCCAAAGGTCACTGGTTCAATTTCCCAGCCAAGGCAACATTACTAGGTTGCAAGCCAGGTCTCCAACCAGGTCTGTAGCTGGAGGCAGGTGAAAGGCAACCACACATTGATGTCTCTCTCCCTCTCTGCCACTCTCCCTTCCCCTCTCTCTAAGAAATAAATAACATCTTTAAAAATAATAAAAATAATAAAATTAGAAAAAATAAATTAAAAAATAAAATAAGTGGCTATGGAGTGAAGACATTTACTGAAATAGGAAATCAAGAAAAAGACTAGACTTGATAAAATGAGGAAGCCATGAATATGCCTTTGTTTTACATGGGTCAAATTTTCCAAATGATCTCTAGTTCATTAGAGAAAAAGATAACAAAGCTAGATCTGAATCTAAAAGTCTTGGACTTGGGGGATTGAAGAGATGAATCAATTAGTGATGCTGTCAGGTGCATTTCAGACTAGGTGAGTTAAAGGAAGGAAGTATTACCTGAGCTACCTAACATTTAATAAACACATACCAGAACCTGAGCGGTTTAAATGCTAAAATGTGTAATTCTCAAAAGAGCCTGTAAGATAGTTATTACCATTTAAAAAATGAGAAGGCAGAGGCTCTGTTTACACAATATTTTCAAATTCATACAGCTCTTATTATGGCGGGACTGAGAAAACACCAACTTGATATCAAAGCATTATGTTTTAATACCTTATTTCACAGTCAGGAAAGTAGTAAGAAAATAAAACAAAGAGTCATATCACATAAACCTAAAAATGAGTAAATGTGTTTCCTTGTTGCCTTATTCTGAATAGGTTCTTATATCTTGTAGTTTAATACTTCTGTATTCAGGAATTCTGCTGTTTAAGCTATTCATTGAATTCATCTCTATGGTATTTTCCATTTCTATGAATTTTATTTGGTTTGTGTGTAAAATTTCTGTATCATTTTTAAGTGTTTGGCTTTTACCTGTATAGTTCAAACATGTATACTCTCTTAAACGTTCTGTTGGAATAGTGATTTACCATGGGCCCTTAAAGTTCTTGCCAGGTATTCAAAAAAATTAAAGTCTTTGAATATTGTTAATTGAACTATTACTTAGGTTGTATTTATAGTGAGCAATCATGAGGGATGAGACAACATCTCCTTCCAGACGAAATCAGAAATCTTTTTGTTTATTACAAAAGCAGTGAATCTGGCAAGCTGTCCATTAACACAGCCCACTGTATATGCAGACATTCCCCAAAAACACTTTGCCATTTTTGTGGAACTTGTGGGACACAGGGGAGCATTGTGAACATTATGCTGACTACATTCTTGCAACTGTACTTGTGCTAAATAATAAAATATTTTGCCTCTGATCCAGAAGTCTATATAGTGTCTTCTTTCCTTATGGAAATAGACTAGCTTTATATTTTGGCTATGCATGCCCCATATCCACTGGGGCAAATAGGATACACAATTTGCCTCTGAATAATCTTGAAACAAAGCACATGCTAAATACATATTTTATGCTCCTGTTTAGAAAATAGAGTTTAATAATATCTTAAGGCAGATGTTAACAAAGTTATATAGTTAAATGTACTTCATATTTTATTTTAAATAATTATACATCAGTTTACATTATTTATTTTCTCCAAATGGTGAAATTGCTCTGTAAAATTATATTCTTCTGCAGTGAGCATTATTGGACTTTTAACCACTTTTGTCTGAAAATGTATTTTGTCTTAAAGCTGATACAAGATAGAGTCAATTGCAATTAAATTATTATAAATGTTTATGTAGACAGCCTAGATTAAAATATTTACTATCATAGAAAAATAAATAAAAGCTGTACTTACATGTGCATAATTTCTAGAGAAGGTGGTTTATTTATAAATAAAATAAGTTTAATTTGATTACCTATTGAAACAATAAAATATTGTCATTTTAAAGAGCCCAATGTATACTATTTTAACATAAACTTATTCAAAAGTTTGCATTTATATAGTGCATCAGCCCTGATAATGAATATATTGAGTTAAATGAACAAACTGAAACAAAGCCCTAGTTATAATTTATGCAATTTAAAGTATAATATTTAATGTCAACTTTATACATTTTAAATCTAAGAAAACCTCATTAGATACATAAAATTTGGAGAAGAAAAATATTTTAATCAATTAGTCACTGTGTTTTTTATAGAAACAATTTAACTTTATCTCATTGTAAATTTATCTGTGCCAAGCATAGATCTTACCACATAATTAAATATTACTTTTGAGACAAAATAATTCTGTTTTCATGTGTAGTCAGTAACAAGCAGTTTCACATTATGTCCTAATACTATGTAGGTGTATATGCCTTTAAAATAAAATACCAATCTGATTTGCACTGATTATTTTTTATTCTTTGATACTTGACCTGGTGCTCTATAAAGTCTAAAAGCCTTAAAGCTTTGGTTTGAATGATGCCCAAACATAAAGCAAAAAGCAGTGAGTTTGATCTGCAACCTACAAAATCAAAAGTTTCCCTGGCCACAGATCCTACATTTTACTGTCTAACTGTGGATTGTGATGGGAAGTTCCTAAAGTATTGCTTTTATTCCTTTCATCTAACATTTTGAAGGGCATTTGAGGACTTGATTTATGACTTTGAGGAAGTGAGTCTGGATGTTAACAAGCAAAGAAGAATTTAAACATCTAATCACACATGTTCCTTCAAAGACATACCCTTAGTACCTGATGTACTTGTTGAACTCTTTTATTAAGTGCCTCAGTTATATGACCAATGGAGGAAAATTCTTCCAAGGCTAGATTTTTCATTGATGTGACTGGAGCAGAATTTTTCTATGACCTCTCACTCTTGTATCACACAAACATTTTATCATCTACAGGGTAGATTAAAGTTATAATTCATGTAACTCCAAAATTGTGATTAGGCATCTAAAATGCCCATGAGATGGGGCTAATGTATAAACAGTAAATCTTTTTTTTTTTTTTAAATATGGAGCCAAATCATTTTGAAAATATAGAATGGAAGATAAGATTTCATTGATTAAACTAGATAGCTAGTTTAGAAATAATCTAATAATTGAGATAAGAAGTTTATACTTCAACCTACTCAACTTAGGCACAAACATACTTAATCCTTAAAAAAGTTT
The DNA here is from genome assembly GCA_004026585.1 of Noctilio leporinus. Lineage (NCBI taxonomy): Eukaryota > Metazoa > Chordata > Mammalia > Chiroptera > Noctilionidae > Noctilio > Noctilio leporinus. The sequence goes on from PVIW01002116.1 coordinate 99,608, forward strand.
TGTTAATATCTCTTTTGAAAATAGCTAGATAGGCCAAGATATTAGAAACATATTCCAACATCCAATGGTACTCTTATCTATTACCTCATTGATTTTTCTGCTTTCATTCAGTTAAATTGACTCATTTTTCTCCTGAAATTAAAAAAAAAAAGTGAGAATAGACCTGGAAGACAGCATACATGGTCCTAGTAAATAAGTATGCAAGATAGAGTAAGAATTAAGGGTCCAAACTGTAGTCTAATTGGGTAAGGGGTATATACTCAAATTGTCCAAAAGTTGAATCTCAGTACAGAGTTAAGTGCCTATGTCTGATTTTTTTAATAGCAATTTTTCAAACTTCTACAAAACTGTAATGAAGATAAGAAAGTCCTTTACTTCTGTTTTGCAACAAGATATTTGCATCAAGTTGCTTGCTATGTTAAGCATTCAATATGAAAAGCAGTCTGACATTTATTTTTAAATTTCATGCTTCGTGTAACTTCACCTCTCTCCTTACTAAATTACATTTGGTCACACTTTAACCACTAAGATGATGCAGCAGTGTTATATATGGAAGAGGAGCAAGTAGGTGGAAAGATACAGAGGTATAGTGCAAAAACATTAAACTTTTGTTTAAAATGATCCAGTAAAAAAGTATAAAGCTATGGTCCAAAAACCAAAGTGATTTTAAGGATAATGAAAGTGATTCTTGTAGTGCTGTATGTATTTATATTTGCACTGAGAATTAATTCCTTTTAATTCATTCATAGGTGGTCTTAAAATATTTTCTATGGAAAACAGTATGGGGTTTCCTTAAAAAACTAAAAATGGAACTGCCTTTTGATTCAGCAATTCCACTACTAGGACTATATCTGAAGAACCCTGAAACACCAATTCATAAGAACCTATGTTCATAGCAGCACTATTTACAATGGCCAACTGCTGGAAACAGTGTAAGTCCCCATCAGTGGATGATTGGATCAAAAAACTTTGGTACATTTACACAATGGAATACTACACAGCAGAGAGAAAGAAGAAACTCCTACCCTTTGCAACAACATGGATGAAACTGGAAAGTATTATGCTTAGTGAAATTAGCCAGTCAGTGAGAGAGAAATACCATACGATTTCACCCATTACAGGACAATAATGAACAAAACAAACAACAAGCAAAACAGAACCAGATACATGAATACAGTGAATAGACCTCCAGTGGGCAAGGGGTAGAGGGGTAGGGGGAAGGGGTAGGAAGAAGCAAAGAAGGGGAGCAGTTTGGTCAAGAAACTAGTATGGAAGAACCATGGACATGGACAACAAGTGGGATTGACTTTGGTGGGGAGTGGGTGGGTGGGGAAGGGGACATAGGGTAGTAAAAAGGGGATGGATGTAATATAACAACAATAAAATTAAATTTAAAAATAAATATTTTATAGACTATTACTGTCATCATTTATGAAATTTATGCATTGAAACATTAGAATTATTACCCTATCATGACTTCGTACAAAGCAAAAATACATATTGTTAATATTCTGCAAGATCCTGAAAAATAAAACCCTCAACCCAATTGCCTTTTGATACACAGACAAAAGTTTGGAATCAAGTGGGTTAGAAAGCCAGAATGAACAAGGTCTGAAAAATGTGAGGGAAGGTCCCTAGTGACTGTGATGAGCCACTCACTGTAGGCAGCTTGAGTTTATGAAGGGTTATTGTTTCTCCTTAAAGGAACAGAAGTTAGAATGGAGAGCATACCTGTGTTCCAGATTTGGTGAGTTCATGATGAATAGAGGTGTCAAATCAGTCATCTCTGCATCTGAGAACTTAGACCTGTATCTGGATTATACAAAAGGACGAATTAGTAAACTAATAGCTTTTGTATATTTTTCTTACATTTTATATCAAGTTATTATTGATAGATTCCTAGTATTACAGTTTATAAACACTTTAGAATTCTGGGGAAAAAATAGTAACTATTCCAGAATAAAACATTTATTAAGGGGCTTCTGGTTTCCAATTCCACACTTGGAAGTCACCACTCCATCCTAACAAAGAAAAGTCTTAACAGACATATATCAGCAAATTTTGGATCAATAAAAGGGGGAAGGAAGAATACAAGACAAACTAATGCCCCAAGATTAGAAAGTCAGCAGAATTAATTGAATCCCAGTTACCAGGGCAGATACTCATGAGCAGAAACACCCTGGAACTTGTGCCAAGTAGACAAATCTGAAGTGTAGTTTTTACTACATTAGCAGGATCCTGTCAGAGTCTCCCTCACTGATTTCCTTGTTCTCTGTCAGACTCCATTGATGATGAGACACACACCTATTCTCCAGTGATTAGAAAAAGAGCAGTTGAAAATGTACCTAAAGGGTCATTATAAACATGGACCAGTAAGGGGTATCTTCTTCACCTACATCGCACAGTTACCACCAAATATATCAAAATTTCTCAATGAAAGAGCATGATAGGTTTGGTAATTTAAAGAACCATGCAGACTTCTGCTGAGAAAATTAAAGCCCAGAAAGCAACATAAGCCATCAGGTAGAAACGTACCCCAGTGAACAAATCTATAATGTCCTATCATGAATTTTACAGGTACAGGGGTACAGATAGGTGTGCAGTGCTTCCTTTACTCATAGGTGTAAACCTGGCACTTGAGTGAAAGAACATTGCAGTGGAGAAGTTTCTGGATGACTGTGCTTTCCTGTTGTGGTTTAAATCGTGCCCAATCTTAAATTTATGTGTCGAAATATTAACATTAACATTGGGGGTTAGGGCTTTTGCCACAGGAATCGGGAGGGGGGGGCACAGTTCAGTTTTAAAATATTTATTATTTTCAAAGAGAGGGGAAGGGAGAGAGGCAGAGAGGGAGAGAAACATCAATGTATGGTTGCCTTTCACCTGCCTCCGGCTAAAAGCCTGGCTGGAGACCTGGCTTGCAACCTGGTTATGTGCCTGGCTGGGAATCAAACCAGCGACCTTTGGGTTCACAGACTGGCACTTATCCACCGAGCCACCAGCCAGGGCTTCTTCTTTTGGTTTTTTAAGTGAATTGCTGATTTCTCACTTAGCCTACCAGTCATGCAATGATGTGGTCCCATCCCACCTCTGCAGGCAACTTCTAACCATCCTTGCCTTGTAGCTCTTCTGGCCTCATGTAAACAACTTTCAGTTTCCAAGGACAAGTTGTGCCTTCTCTTCCTCCTTTGTATGTTTACACCTCCTCTGTCCTCCTGGAAATGTTTTTCTCTCTTCTGCTTTATCCTATTCATTGTCCAGATGTTAGCTCAAATATTACTTTTAAGGTGAAGGGAGGAAGGCTTCCTTGCCCCTGAAGGAATAATACACAGCCTGTGTGTTTCTTTAGGTATCCTTTAATTATCGATATCAGAGTACTTATTCCTTTGCATTGTATGAAATTCTCCATTTACTTGCCTATAGTTTCCCTGATTTTGTTAACGTATTTTAATATGAACTTTGTCTTTTTCATTACTTTATGCTAGGTAATTAGCCTTGCAGCTGGTGTACAAGAGGGACAGTAGTCCCCACCTTATTTGCAGTTTTCTTTTCCACAGCTTCAGTTACACATCGGCAAACATGGTCCAAAAATAGGAAATGGAAAATTCCAAAAACAAACAATTCATAAGCTTTCATTTGCACACCATTCTGAGTAGCATGATAAAACTTGTGGCATCCTGTTCTATCCATCCTGGGACATGAATCATCCCTTTGTCCAGCAGATTCATGATGTATATAGAGTAAAAAAAGATATCTAGACAGAAGGCAAGACCACATTTACAGAACATTTATTATAGTCTATTATAATAATTGTTTTATTTATTTATTGTTGTTAATCGCTTACTGAGCTAATTTATAAAATAAACTTTATCATAGGTTTGCATTACTGCAAAAACACAATATAGTATATATAGGGTCCAGTACTGTTGACCATTTCAGGCACCCACAGAGGACCTCAGACTGTATCACCTGCCAGTAAGGTGAGGATACTCTACTTGAAACATTCTATGTGAATGAATGAGTGATCAGTAGAGTAAGGCCAAACTTCCTATGGCAGTCGGACATTGTTGGGCCAAGTTAGCTTTGTTATAATGACAGATTTAACAAGACTATTAACATTATCTGGAAGTAGTAAGATTTTCTAAATGAAATTCTAAGGTATTTTAAAATGCAAACCTTTATGATAGATACAAATTTGGAATGTATAGAAGACTAAAATGATTTGTTTTTAAACTATCAACATAATTTTCATGAAAGTGAACACAAACTCTATGCATGAAAAAGATTTTGGAAACTGAAAAGCACCGAGTACAACTTCTTTGTTTTTGTGAATGTACACAAGTTTCAAACAATCTGATTACTAAACTGATAAAGTATAAATCAGGATGATCTCAACACCAAAATAAAAACTGTAATATTTTTTCCAAATAGTTTGTGGAAGGAGGGATTAGGATTCTGCAAACATTTTCTTCAATCTTTATTATCATTATTTATGTGCTCAGCTTTTCTGGACCTCAGGTTCTCTATGTGCAAAATGGAGAAGTCATCAGTTGTATAAATTTCATATATCACTATGGAAAATTAGTGCAATAGTGTAAATAAAAGATTATGGACTGTCAAGCCATAAACAAGTATTGGCTTCCTGTAATAGAAAGCATCCTATAGATAGGCCTTCTGGGTCAGTATAGTACCATAGAAGCACAAAATACAGATGAAAGGTCTAATTAAACTAACTTAATAAAAGTGACAATTAGATGCTTTCCTTTTTATGGTAAAGAAACATGGAGGCAATATTAATAATTCTTCAAAACAAGAAAAATGTGAAAACAGTATTCTACACTTAGGCATGTATTTTTATTTTTTATAATTTGTGTTAATGTTTTATAAACACAAAAGTAGCATTTATCTTTGCTCATTTTATGCAATCATGTTTTTGAAAATTCCACCAATAGGTGGGGAATACATTTTGAAGTACAGTTCCTAAGTAGGTGAAGTAAAGCTCAACGTTGTTGAGGCATATCTATAAGACTTACGAAGAAAAGATTAAAATGTACAAGACTAAGCTTTTGACCTTCTGTTTTTATGCCTGATGCTCTTTTCTGTATAGCTCATTGCTTCTGCTATGAAAAGAAGGCAGTGACTGAATGTTGAGATGAGATGACACAGTGGACATGGTGCTCAAGAACACTAGAGCAGTGTGACTGAAGGCTCAAGTCTCCGGACTTGCCACCCTTCCACTGTTGGAACAGAGGCATCTAAAGGTTGGTATAACATAGGCAATCAAATGTGTATTTTTGGTAAAACATTTGCTATTCTTGCTCTCTATCATTTCATGAATGTTACTTCCAGCAGAAATACTGGAAAACAAGTAGCTTTCTGAATGTCAGATATTTAACATTCCCATTCAAAACAAGAACGGGGAAGAGAGGAAAAAAGTATCTTGTACTGCTAGGTCCCAAAGCATGATCTAAATGATGTTTTACTTCAAAAAGTATCTTAAGTTCAATGTTCTGTGTGGTTAGGAGTCTTAAAAACAAAAAGTAGTTTGTATAACACTCCATTTTTCAATTCTATTCATCAATTACATTTTATATTCAATAAAATCCTATATTAGTTTCAGGTGTACAGCACAATGGTTAGACAATCCTATACTTACAGTGACCCTGAAATATTTCAAGTGTCCACTAGGTACTCTACATAGTTACTACAGTGTCACTGACTATACTCCCTAGGCTGCACTTCATGTCCCTGTCACTGTTTTGGAACTACCAACTTGTACTTCTTAATACCTTCACCTTTTCTACCCTGCCTTCCAATCCCCTGTCCTCTGACAACCATGAGTCTATTTTCTTTTTTCTTTTTTTTAACTTTTTAAAAAATTTTATTGTTGTTGTATTACATCCATCCCCTTTTTGCTCCCCTCTGTCCCCCTCCCCACCCACCCATTCCCCCCAAAGTCAATCCCACCTGTTGTCCATGTCCATGGTTCCTTTATACTAGGTTCTTGTCTAAGCTGCTCCCCTTCTTTGCCTCTACCTCCCCCCTCCCCCCAACCCCATTCCCCCTAACCACTGAAGGCCTATTCCTTGTATTCATATACTTGGTTCTGTTTTGCTTGTTGTTAGTTTTGCTCATTATTGTCCCGTAATGGGTGAGATCATATGATATTGTCCTTCACTGACTGGCTTATTTCACTAAGCATAATACTCTCCAGTTCCATCCATGTTGTTGCAAAGTGTACAAGTTCCTTCTTTCTTTCTGCTAGATAGAATTCCATTGTGTAAATGTACCAAAGTTTTTTGATCCAATCATCCACTGATGGGCACTTAGGCTGTTTCCAGCACTTGGTTATTGTAAATAGTGCCGCTATGAACATAGGTGTGCATAGGTTCTTATGAATTGGTGTTTCAGGATTCTTTGGGTATAGTCCAAGTAGTGGAATGGCTGGATCAAAAGGCAGTTCCATTCTTAGTTTTTTAAGGAAACCCCATACTGTTTTCCACAGTGGCTGCACCAGCCTGCATTCCCACCAACAGGTGGGAATGAGTCTATTTTCTGTTGTTTGTATAGTTCTTTAGATTTCACATCCACATGAAATCATATGTTATTTATATTTCAGAGTGACTTATTTCACTGTGCATAATACCTTGTAGGTCCATTTATGCTATTATAAATGGTAAGATATTCTTCTTGCAGATGAATAGTATCCCTTTGTATAAATGTACCATTGCTATTTTTATTCACTCATCTACTTATGGACACTTGGGTTGTTTTCAGATCTTGGTTATTGTAAATAACACTGCTATGAACATAGTGGTGCATATATCCTTTTAACTTGGTGTTTCAGCATTCTTAGTATATAGTCCCAGAAGTAGAATTAATGGATTATAAGGCAGATTCACTGTTAATTTTTTGAGGAGCCTCCATACTGTTTTCCATGGTGGCTGCACCAGTCCTCGTTCCCACCAACAGTGCACAAGTGTTCCCTTTTCTCTACAACCTCCCCAATACTTATTGTTGATTTATTAAAGATAGCCATTCCAACATATCTGAGGTTATTTCTCCCTATGGTTTTAATTTGCATTTCTCTAATGATTAGTGATGTTGAGCATTTTTTCATATGTCTATTAGACATCTGTATTTTCTCTAGAGAAATGTCTATTCAGGACCTCTGCCCACTTTTTAATGAGGTGTTTGGTTTGTGTGTGTGTGTGTATGTGTGTGTGTCTGTTGGTTGTAAGAGTTCTTTATAAATTTTGTTTATTAACCCCTTAGTTGATATATCATTAGTGAATATGTTCTTCCATTCAGTAGGTTGTCCTTTTGTTGATGGCTTTCTTTGCTGTGCAAAGACTTCTTAGTTTGATGCGTTCCTATTTGTTTTTCTTTTGTATCCTTTACCTGTGGAGATATAACAGAAAAAAATATTGCTTAAAGAAATGTCAGAGATTTTACCGTCAGTTTTATTCTAGGAGTTTTATGGTTTTTAAGCCCTACATTTGAGTTTTTCATCCACTTTGGATTTATTCTTTTATATGGTGGTATTTGTTTCCTTTTCTTCTTCTTCTTCTTCTTCTTCTTCTTCTTCTTCTTCTTTTTTTTTTTTGCCTGTATCTGTCTAATTTTGCCAGCATCATTTATTAGATTTTCTTTAACCCACTGTATGTTCTTGCCTCTTTTGTCACATATTAATTGACCATATGGGCATAAGCTTTCATTTTTTATCTTTACCATGTTTTACATTTGATTAAAGAATTATTAGCTAGCTCATGTTCTCCAAAAGACTATAGCTTGAAGCTTAGGTAGAGTCAAGGTCTCTGTAGGAAAAAAATAGCATGTTGTGTTCACCTTAAAAGCCTACAGTAGTATTTTTTCCCCCTTCTTCCAGCCATTGTCTACCTGCTTACCACAGGTCCTTAGAATCAGTCTCTGGGTTGGAAGTTCAGCCATTTAATTCAAAACTCTCTTAGGTATTTTTCCTTTTTTAAAAAATCCTCACTCCCAGCCTGTGAACCCAAAGGTTGCTGGTTTGATCCCCAGCCAGGGCACATAACCAGATTGCAAGCCATATCTCCAGTCAGGTCTCCAGCCAGGTCTGTAGCTGGAGGCAGGTGAAAGGCAACCATACATTGATGTCTCTTTCCCTCTCTGCCTCTCTCTCTTCCCCTCTCTTTACAAATAATGAATAAAATCTTTCTTAAAAATCCTCATGGATCTATTTATTGATTTGAGAGAAAGGGAGAGAGGGAGAGGAGGGGAAAACATCAGTGTAAGAGGAAAGCATATATTTGTTGATTCCATATATTCCTTAAACACCATGGATCAAACCAGCAACCTAGGTGCCCTGACTGGGATGGGAACAGCACAGCAATCAGTGTGTGGGACGATGCTTCAACTATCTGGGCCTCATGGCCGGGGCTCTCTTTGCTACTCTTGATGAATAGTATTGCTTGGAACCACTGGCCAAGTGAAAATGGTTCATCCCAAAATGAGAAACCCATTTGAAATAATTTTCATCAGTATTATTTCAACAAAACTTTAAGGCTTCTTCTGATTTCCCTCTGTCCATACTGGTAAATGGGTCTCAGCCTAAGATCCTCTTTATATTTACCTCTAGAATCCATACATATTTCTAGTGTGGTAAAATCTCCTTGGTAAATATAAGCCTTTATTCTTATCTTTATAACCATGCTTGACAATATGTCAAAAGAAAATGTTTCTTTGAGTGAATGTCATAACTTATACACAATCTAATGTAGAAGTACATCTATAAAAAAAATTGTTTTCTCCTTTTTAGATGACATATTTTGTCCTAAAAATAAGCTTATAACAGAGAAGATGTATGCCCACTGTAGTCAATTGTGTCTGCAAAATGATATACTCTTACTTAGATAACAATGGATTTATGTGTATATACATGTATATTTTTATCAGAGGTAATTTTCTTTCATTATTATATGTATTGCAATATAAGTTTTTACTTTAAATTAAAACTTATAAATGTTGACTATGCTACATTATTATTTGTATCATTATTGACATAAAAATTCTGAATTTCCATACACACTCTTCAAGAAAGGAAATCCTTTACATTCATTTGTAAACTCAAAGGCTTTGAAATAGTTGCTCTCACTTGACCCATCTCATTACTAAAAGAGCAAAAACGCCCTGGCTGGTAGCACAGTGGATAAGGCGCTGGCCTGCGAACCCAAAGGTTGCAGGTTCGATTCCCCAGCCAGGGCACATGACCAGGTTGTAAACCAGGTCTCCAGTCAGGTCTGTGGCTGGGGGCAGGTGAAACACAACCATACATTGATGTCTCTCTCCCTCTCTGCCTCTCTCCCTTCCCCTCTTTCTAAAAAATAATGAAATAAAATCTTAAAAAAAAAAAAATTAAAAAAAAATAAAAATAAAAAAATAAAAAATAAATAAAAGAGCAAAAAAATCCATGAGAGTTATAAATTGCAGCTTACAGTGCTATCTATAAATATCAACCACCATTTTCATGCTCATAAGCATGAAAAAAGCTTTTGCTCAATCGTATCTGGTATCATTTCTGGGCTTTTCCCACTCTTTCCAACCTAGAATATTTATAGTTAAAGTATTTATTTAATTAGAGATTTTCTCCAACTTGAAATGCTTATAAGATATACACAAGATTTGAGAATGATATCAGTAGAGAATTTATAAAATTGTCTATAGTTGTTCAGCTCAAATCTTACCTTAGTAATGTCTTCTAAAATTGTACTTTTGTTCTTCAAGTCCATAAGATTTCCCATCCCCTACTTGGTAATATTTACACTTTCCACATTCATACTCCACTTTCCAATTACTCCTCACTCTCCCATCCATTCATGATGTAGAGCACCATACCTCTTTCCAAAATTCTACCTCCTCAGTTGAATAACATTACCTGATCATTATTTAATAAAGTGTTCTAATTTGATTTCATCTGTGGATAGTAAACACATTTTTTTTAAAAAATCTCCTTCAAGGACAACTTGTGAAAAAGGAACACTTTAAATTTATTTTATTTTTTGCAAAATCTTTGTTGGATAAAAATTTGGACCCGAGACTTTTAACCAATGGACACCACATTTACTACAAGATGCTCCAAATTCCTTATTCATACCAGCATATTTGTAATATGCATGAAAAATCATTTTCCTAGTGTGTGTTAATAAAATGAATGCCATTAAAAGGTAATCAGTAGCTATTAGGGTTATATTTATTTAAACCAATAAGACAAAAATACCATATGATAGGTTATCTGTAAAATTTTCACCTAAAATATTTTTGAAAGATGCCTAGATAAGGCACAGCTGAAACTTCAGTTACTTCATTCTAAAATGGTTCTACCATAATCTTACCCCCATCACTTCACCTCAGCCCAGATCTATATAGTTCATTTTTAGTTGAAATACTCTCTTTTTCAAAAAGCATCACATATCAGTAATAATATAAAATACTTTGATTTTCCTCTCTCTATATATCTATATCTATATCTATATTTATATCTATCTATCTATCTATCTATATATATATTTACAGACCTTATCAAGAAGATCAAGACTGACTGTTTCATATTCTCTCCTATAGCTTCAAAAGCCCACAGGTGTTCTGTTATTGATTCCTACCTGACTCAAAAATCATTAAACTACTGAGGATGCAGAAAATTTATTCTGTTCAAAAATCTCAATTCTCATTGAGGTAATGGGGCAGATACCATTTTTGCTTGTTTAGGTTCTTAAACATCACAATTGTAACTAAAAAGTGAGACTAACTGGTTTAGTTGTTTAAGCAAATGCTACTTAACAAGGTTTTTTTCTCCCAAATCCTGCATTGTCAAAAGGAATAGTTATGCTACCTTGTGGCAGAAAGGGTTTCCCATTTCCATGCCTGTTTAATCCTACTTTATGAGGCTTAAAAAGTCCTCCTCTGAAAACAAATGAGGAAAATATGAGCTGTTTGTAAAATGGCATCAGCAATATTTTTATTAGATGTCACTGACACAATGAGGGTCATGTGTTGGGAGTCATATCATAGATGGCCTTAAGAAATTTGCTACTGTAGCTCCAGTGCCCAAATTTTCACATCACCACCCATCCATCCAATACTGATAAAATCAATGCTGTTTGAAAAGTCCCACCACCCTTAAAATGTCAAATTTATATCTAGAAACAAGATGTGGTGATCTTTTCTGTTGCTTTGGTAACTTGTGTTTCTCTCATCATGTATTCTAATACTAAGAACAAAAGAGAATGTTACACTTGTAGTAGGAGAACTTCCTCCATTAATGACCGTGTAGAAGATTTTATTCTAGATATATTCCTTGTAATTTAATAGAAGCATTCTTTAATGTTAAAATGTATGGCTCCAACATAGAACTATTTCTCCTGCTCAGTTGCCAATAACTGGACCAATGTTATCAGCAATCATGAATAGAACCACATTACATATTGTACTTGGAATTATTAGATACTCTGGTATATCATGATATGTAGCAATTGCAATACTTCCTAAGATACAATTACTCCTATCCCTGAAGTGATACTGCCCTTTCAGCCAACTGTAAAATACCAAATTTTTGTCATTGCAAAACTATGATGAGCATTGTTATTTGTAATTATTATTTTTTTCTTTTATTTTCAGATATTACAGTAGTACTTTTATGTATTTATTTACTTTTGGCTCTGTGAGTTTCATACCCCTCTTATACCCACCTCCACCCTGCAGTCAGTCACTGCATTGTTGTCTTGGTCCATGAGCCCTTCTTCTTTTTCACTTGATCACTCCAGTTTCTGTTCTCTCCTTCCAATAGCTGTCAATCTGCTCTCTGTCTAGGAGTCTCTTTCTATGTTGCTTGTTAGTTCAGTTTGTTCATTAGATTCCACATATGAGTGAAATTACATGGTATTTGTCCTTCTCTGACTGGCTTATTTCACTTAGCATAATGTTCTCTTGATCAGTCCATGCTGTCACAAAGGGTAAAATTTTCTTCTTTTAGTGTCCGATTAGTATTCCATTGTGTGAACTTCCCATAGTTGTTTTATCCACTCATCTACAGAATGATACTTGGGCTGCTTCCATATCTTGGCAATCATATATAATGCTATAATGAACGCAGGGGTGCTTATGTTCTCAATCCATTATATCTTTTGGTCTAAATGATTGTATCAGCAAATAGCAGCTGAACTAAAGACACCTTTTCTTTTTTCCTTTCTATATTCTGACATGATTTCTGTGGTTGAGACCCAATTTTCCACTTCGTAAAAACTAAGGAAGAAAGTTAACGTGATTAAGAAGGCTATGTCAGCAAATAACTAAATGAATTTGGTTGTTTTTCTAGCAATTAATTGATTCAGTAAAAATGATTAAATAGCTAACTGAATAACCAAATTGATAAATCACTTAAAGCAATTAATCCTTTAGCTCTAAATCTAGCTTTAATCACAAGAATGATGAACAAGACCAGGAAACACACAGTGCAGTATTAATTATTATTTTTAGTTGAAAATTCCAACTTAGTGTTTTAAAATTAGAGTTCATTTTTTTTAAACAAATGCTTATTTTATTGTATTTGTTTTGATGATTTTTTATTCATTATTTTCAGAAAGAAGGGTTGGGAGGGAAAAAGAAAGAGAGAGAAGTATCAATGTATGGTTGTGTTTCATCTGCCTCCAGCTACAGACCGGACTAGAGACCTGGCTTGCAACCTGATTATGTGCCCTGACTGGGAATTGAACCACCGACCTTTGGTTTTGTAGGCTGGTGCTCAATCCACTGTGCTATCACCAGGGCCCAAATAGAGTTCATTTTTCTGAAATATCTTGCGCATTATTATACACAATTTACAGAGGAATTCCAAAGCATTTTAAAGTGTTTGCCATATATTTTAAGTATTTAAATGTATAACAAGCATAGTTTTAGTTGTTTTTGGACAAATTAAATCAACATACCAGTTATAATTTATTGGAAATTATTAAAACATACTTGACACTTCAAGTACGTATATTGCATTCCATGTGCATTATTCATTCATTTTACTAAACCTTTTTTACTGCAATTTTCAAGTTATCTACTAAGTAGACCCTTGTAAGGGTTGCTATTTTTTAAATATTGTGTGCTTCTATGGCTAGCATTTTATATTTTAGGGTATTTGTTTCATTGGGATATATTTCCAAAATATTGATCTGAAAGTATTTTATACATTTTTAGTTTATTTAATAAGTATTTCATAAACTTGGCTATTTCTTATCTGATTGGTCTCCAAATTCACTGAATAGATTTACAACTCACTAACATGTCTTAGCATGTATACACTTCTACATTGCCTGGCAAATCACATTTAATGATTTTTATTAGATTAACCTATGTAAAATCAGTCATTAAAATGTTTTGTCTTTTAACCTGGTTGGTGTGGCTCAGTGGGTTGGTTCCAGCCTGTGAACCCAAAGATCACTGGTTTGATTCCCAGTAGGGTACTTAACCAGGTTGCAAGCCAGGTCTCCAGCCAGGTCTTTAGCTGGAAGCAGGTGAAAGGCAACCATACATTGATGCTTCTCTCCTTTTCTTCCTCCCTACCCTGCCCTTCTCTCTGAAAATAATGAATAAAATCTTAAAAAAAAAAGTTTTGTCTTTTTAAAATATGCATGACTTTAATTATAAATTAAGGAGTTTATTTTTCTAAGTATCTCTAACAATAAACTTTTTTGTTCTTTAAAACATTTCTCCAAGGCAATCTTACATTGATATCTCTCTCCCACTCTGCCTCTCTCCCTACCTTTTTCTCTAAAAATAATAAAATATTTTTTGAATTTTCTCCATAATTTATCTTAAACGATATTTGTATTTATATCAATTCTTATTAATTTGTATCATATTTCCCATTATTATTATATTAGTCATATTTAATTAAGCCAAACATTTAATAATTTATTTTATATGATACTATTAATAATGACTTCATTGATTTTTCTCTATTTCTTTAATATATCTATATTTCATTCTTTGTTGCCATGTTGCTTCTGATTTGTCATTACCAGGATAACATTGGCCTATATCAAATAGTATAAAATCTTTCAAATTAAGATTTTAGAGTTTTACCTGACTGGTATGGCTCAGTTGGTTGGGAATTGTAGCTGAAAGCAAAGATCTCTGGTTCAGTTCTTGGTCACAGCACATGCCTGGCTTGTAGATTCTTTCCCTCCCCAATTGGGACACATGCAAGTAGCACCCTATATCCGTATTTCTCTCTCATATCAATATTTCTCTCCCTTACTTTCTCCTTCCCTTCCCCTCTTTCTAAAAATAAATAAATGCAATCTTTAACAAAAGCTTTAAATTTTTTTTAAAAAAATAATTTTTTAAAAAAGATTTTATTTATTATTTCAGAGAGAGGGGAAGGGAGAGAGGCAGAGAGGGAGAGAGACATCAATGTATGGTTGCCTTTCACTTGCCTCCAGCTATGGACCTGACTGGAGACCTGGCTTACAACCTGGTTATGTTGCCCTGGCTGGGAATCGAACAAGCGACCTTTGTGTTTGCAGGCCAGTGCCTTATCCACTGTGCAACCATCCAGGGCCTTTTTTTTTTTTTTTTTTTTTTTTTTTTTTAATTAAGGTCAACTTTAGGCCCTGGCTGGTGGCAGAGTGGATAAGGTGCCAACCTGTGAACCTAAAGGTCACTGGTTCAATTCCCTGTCAGGGCATGAAACCAGGTTGCAAGCCAGGTCTCCAGTCAGGTACTTAGCTGGAGGCAGGTGAAAGGCAACCATACACTGACGTCCCTCTCCCTCTATCTGCCTCTCTCCCTTCTCCTCTCTCTAAAAAAAAATAAACTTTTAAAAAATCTTAAATAAAAATAATAAATTGAGGTCATCTTTAGGGGGAAAATGAATAAAATGATCACTTCAGTATCCCCTTAAGAATAAAAGTCCCCAAAGCAGTCAGCTCTACAATGAAAACTTACTTTTTGGCTAGATAGCATTTCTGAAAATGTTTTGGACATAAATTAAAGAGTATAATTCCCCTAATATGTATTACTTTACCTGAAACTATATGCTTCTTTTCTCAAGTGCTTGACTTGCTGAACTGGAAGTCAGAAAATGTGTTTTGGACTTCATTAGCAAGTCAGTTTTGTGTAGCTGTTGAAGTCAATGAAAGATTGATTTTTTAAATAAATCAATTCCATACCTTTTTTTAACAGCTTTATTAAGGATGATTAATTTGCAATCAACTTCACTTATGTGCAATTTTATAAATTTTTGTATGCATACAAATCATAAAACCATTGCTACCATCAATATAATAAATATCTCAACACTGCCTAAAAGTGTCTTTTTGTAATACCTCTGTCCAACCCCCTTATGCCCATGCCTGTCCCATTCAACCACTTATTTATTACTTTGTCACGTAGTGGCAATTTTTATGACATCTTCTGCCACAGTTGACTTTTTCTAGGATTTTGTCTAAATGCAGTCATACAATATGTACATTTTTTCTGCTTTGTTTTTTTCAGTGCAGTGCATGCTATTGTGTGTATTACTATTTTGTTTTCTACTGATGAGTAGTGCTTTCCATTATATGATATGGATAAAACACAATTTCTTTTTGCATTGATATGGTGATGATGATGATGATGATGAACATTTGGGCTGTTTCCAGTTTTTGACTATGAAAATTAAGGTTATTTTGACTACTTGTAAACAAGTCTTTATATGACATATGCTTTCACTTTTTTTCCATAAATATCTGGGGATAGAATGTCTGGATAAAGTGGTTCTGTTTAACTGTATAAGCGATTGTTAAACTGTTTCCCAAAGTACTTAATTAGCTGGACATTTCCACGAACACTATTTTGTGATTTCGAGTGTTCCTTTGTCTGCGTCCAGATTTTTGAATGGTCAGACTTTTAAATTTTAGACACTGTAATGTGTGTGTAATAGTATCTCATATGTTTATCAGTAGGACTATTTTTGAGCAGTTTTAAGAACACCTGAGCAGGAAGTACAGACAGTTCCCATATATTCCTGGCAGAATCACATACAGCCTTCCTGTTGGACATCCCCCAACAAATTAGTACATTTGTCACAGTGCTACATTGACACATTGTTATCCCCACAGTCCATAATTACAATTCACTCTTGCTAATCTTAAATTATCTATGTCTTTGGTGAGATTTTCTAGCTTCCATATTTGTAAAGGTTCTGTTTTATTTCTATGGTTGTAACAGCAGCTTTCAAGTCATATTTAGTTGACAGTTTCGGCTTGTTGCTACCTTTGTCTTTTTTTTCATGACAGTTGGAATTATCCTGATTCTTTTTATGCCTCAAATTTTAAATTGTGTAACAGAAGTTTTTGTATAGTGTTATGAGATTTTGCGTCCTTGTTTAAATTATAAAAATAATGTGCTTGTGTGTGTGTGTGTGTGTGTGTGTGTGTGCGCGCGCGCGCTTGTCTTTGTTATGACAGGAAATCTATGAGATTAAATTCAGCATGAAAGTTCTGTCTTTTCCTCTGCAGTGTGAGGTTTGGTGTCAGTTCAGTTTTCAAGATGTTTATAGCGCTATTCAGACCCATCTAACTTGTCAATGAATGATTAATAGCAGTTGTGTGTTGTGATGTACCCAGTGGCTCAGTTCTAAAGACCATAGTGTACTACTTAGCATGAGAAGCATGCATGCGAGCCTCTGAACTAAACGCAGGAGTTTGTACACTGCTTTATGAGATGATTTTCTTCAGCTTTCACCTCTCTGCAATACTTTTGACATCTGTGGTCCTGTAGAACTTTCCTTGGCAGTCATCTGGCTAGAAAGCTGGGACCTTGGAATCTTCACCAGCTCATTTCTCACTAACATGACTACATACAAAACTAAGAAACAGAAAGACAGAGAAAGAAAAAGAGCAATGAGAATCGATCCAGTATTTTAAGGCCACAGCCCTACTAGGTAGATAGAATTCCCCTTCAGAGTGTTGGGGCCTAGTAGCTGGTGCTGACTTCACCTCCCAGTGAGATTACTTGAGGACTGGGTCAGAAGAAATAAAACATGAGGAGAATCCCATAGAATTTCCTTTGCTGTCTTTGAGTATTTGAGCACTCTTTCCTACTCTGCAGGATAAAGAAGGATCCTTTGGGATTAATTTTGTTCCTATTTGGAGTCCACTTCTGGATTTTAGATTGCCTTTGAATCTAGACTGGGTAATGACTGAGGAAAACAACAACGACAGCAATAATTTGTTAATTACAGTCATGCAGTACTTAATGATGGGGATACATTCTGAGAAATGCATCATTAGGTGATTTTATTGTTGTGCAGACATCATTTATGCATTTCCACAGACCTAGATGGTAGAGCCTACTACATACCTAGGCCGTGGGGTATAGACTAGTGCTCCTTGGCTATAATGCTATACAGTTTGTTGCTGTAACAAAATTGTAGGTAATCGTAACACAATGGTAAGTATTTGTGTAAGTAAACATAAAATTGGTACAGCAAAAATATGGTATAAAAGATTAAAAATGAGGTCCCAGCTGGTGTGGCTCAGCATCGGCCTTCAAACCCAAGTGTTGCTGGTTGCATTCCCAGACAGGGCACATAACCAGGTTGCAAGCCAGGTCTCCAGCCAGGTCCGTAGCTGGAGGCAGGTGAAAGGAAACCATACATTGATGTTCTCTCCCTTTCTTCCATCCCTCCTTCCCCTTTCTCTAAAAATAATGAATAAAATATATTTTTAAAAAGATTAGAAATGATATACCTGTGTAGAGCACTTACCATGAATAGAGCTAGCAGGGCTGGAGGTTGGTCTGAGTGACTCAGTGAGTGGTGAGTGAATGTGAAAGCCTAGGTCATCACTGCCCATGACTGTAGACTTTACAAATACTGGACACTTAAGGTACACTAAATGTATAATTTTATTTTCATTTTTCAGTAATAAATTAATTTAGTTTACTGTAACTTTATTAACTTACATTTTTTAACTTTTAGACTCCTATAATACCAAAAGAGCTATACAAATATTTTCTTATATCCTTTAAGTTTCTTCTATTTTTAAATTATTTATTTTAATTTTTACTTTTTAAACTTGGTTTTGTAAAAACTAAGACTTAAATGCACACATTAGCCTAGGCTTAGTTGGGGTCATGATCATCAATATCACTACTTTCCACCTCTACACGTTGTCTCACTAGAGGGCCTTCAGGGCCAATAACATTCAATGATCTGTCATCTCCCGTGATAACAAAGCCTTCTTCTGGGACACCTCCTGAATGACATGCCTGAGACTCTTCTTGAAAAGATATTACTCTTTTCAGAAATATGTCCATAGTGGTTTGCTTCTTTTTGTTTTTTGTGTTTTTTATTTATAGATTTGCTTATAAGTACATGATGAACCATGAATATCCCTTTCTATTAATGAAAAAAATTTAATCCATGTATTCAAACATTTTAAGGAGTTTGTTAAGATCTGTGAAGGCTTATCTAACCCCTTCACTGTGAATTTTTGAAGGGTTCTTTGTTTTCTTCTCCTGCAGTTTCTTTTTGTTTGTTGTTCAGATCTACATTTCTGTATCAGCTCCAATAATTTCACATTAGTCAATTATAAAGAACCACCATTAAACCCTGGCTGGTGGCACAGCGGATAAGGTGCCAGCCTGAGAACCTAAAAGTTGCTGGTTTGATTCCCCAGCCAGGCCACGTAACCAGGTTGCAAGCCAGATCTCCAGCTAGCTCTGTAGCTGGAGGCAGGTGAAAGGCAACCTTACATTGATGTTTCCCTCTATGCCTCTCTCTCCCTTCCTTTCTCTCTGAAAAATAATGACATCTTTAAAAAAAAAAGAGAGAAAAAAGGAAAAAGAACCACCATTAGTGCTCTCAATGTTTTTCTCATCCATGGTGGTTAACATTGCTTCACATCTGAACCATAGAATTTTTGACTTTTCAAAATGATAATCGCCATACTGTTGTCTGTGTTTGTGTCTGAGGATTTCGTTCGGTTGGTTGGTTAGGTTTGGTTTTTGTTTAATCCCTTCACCTCTTTCACAAAGTGCCACAGTCCCCTCTGACATTTTTGCTGATTTTTGCAATCTCTTCATTTTTGCAAATGTATTTGAAGCCTTGGAGGGTCATCTTTCAGATGCCATTCATACACTCCTTGGGAGCATTACCCCTAGTCCCAGCAAAGGTCTTGATACAATCACAGATGTTCTAATCCTTTCGGAAGTGCCTCAGTGTCCTTCTCAGTTGCAGCAATAGCTCGAACAGGCCATCCTCTAAGATGGTATGTAGGACTTAAAAGCAGCTATAACACCTTAATTCATTAATTATATCAAAGAGGTGGTGTTCAGAGGGAGAAACACCACTTTGATATTGGGATAGAGATCACCCATAAATATCAACAGTATCTTCAGAGGCATGTTATTTCCAAACGGCATGTCTCCATTTCACCAGCACAGCAATTCAGGAGGGCATCTTAGAAGAGAGTCTGGGTCACCCATGACTGCTTATTGCTTCTGCATTTCACTGGCAATGTGTACTTGTTGATAATATTTAAAGCCCTAGATTTCTCACCCTCCAAGATCACAAATTATTCTAAGTTTTAGCTTGCAACATTGCCCACCCCCTTAATGATACTAATAGCATGTCCTTAAAATTCTTGAAACCTGACATAGACTAGGCCACCTTGTGGAATAAAGTCATTTTAGGCATTCATTTACTGAAAAAGGAGATTTCATCTGTATTGAATTTAACTCTGATAAATAATTTTCCTCTAAAATCAGCTTATTTAGAGTTTTAAACAATTTTAGTTGCCTTCATTTCAGGATTCACAGACTCTTCATTTAATTTTACATTATGTACTGAGTAACAATTTTTGATTCATTTAAACCCCTCAGAGCTAACAGTGACTGCAAGATCTAGTCTTTTCTTTCAGCATTGCAAACAAACTTTCAACTTTGGCTGTGATCATCATGATGCTAAGAAGAATATACTTCTGCTTGGTCTTCAATCCAGGTCATTAGAAGTTTTCCCAGTCTGAAATAGGCCCTTTCTTAATTTTTGTTAGTCTCATTGTCTTCAATTAAGCAGATTCTTTAACACCTTCTATCACTTTTTTCTTCAAGATCATAGCTATGGTGAAATGGGACATGTATGATTGGCAATCAGTAATCATCACTGTTTTTCCACCTTTGTAAATAAAATAAAGCACAATAGTAAATGAGAAATCAAGAGACATGGTACATACAAAATGTACGAGGCTAACACCAATATAACACAGCATGCTATTTTTCAGCCAACTATTTTTTAATAAATAGTAAGAGTACACTCTAAAATAAGGATTAAAGTTATTGTAAGTATATAAATCCATGACATAGCCATTTATCAAGTATTATGTACTATATATAATTGTATGTGCCTCACTTTTATGTGATTGGCACATAAACCTACTTTTATGTAGGTTTGTTTACACCAGCATTTCCAGGAACATGTGAATGACATGTCATGTTGCACTACAACATTTTGACAGCTATGATGTCATTAAGCTATAGGAAGTTTTCAACTCCATTATAATATTATGAAACCACTGTTATATACACTGGCCATTATTGACTGATACATTGTTATGCAGTTCTTGTCTGTACTTCAAATTCTGGTTTCTTTTTCTGGTCTTTCTGCTAACAGATTTATCTGTTAACATCTTGATAGATGCTTCATGCAATATGTCCAGGGTTTAATTTTATTCATTGGGAGAACAGGATGGAATGAGCTTCTTCCATCTGGAACTGGATGAAAATCCCTTCACTTCCAGAACTGGAACACTTTGTTACTTTTCTAAGAAGATTTCTTCTGTCTAATTCATGGAATAAAAATATTTAGAGCATTTCCAGAATTAGCTTAATTTATCATTAACTTTGTTCCTCTTCCTGATGCCAATCATTGGAGTAAACAGGATATATACTTTTTCTTTTACCAAAGATGAAGATGGTGGGTAGAACAAATAGGGGCAAACACTCCCTGGCTGGTAGAGAAAGTATAATAGAAATTCCAAAGCTAAAAGGGAAAGAAAAATGTAATTTAATGACTGAGAAATAAAACAAATATTCTTGTATTTTTAAGGGGTTTAGTTGCTCCACATCATACTCATAATTGGATGCACTAAAGGAAAAGTAGAGAGCAACCTGGTAGAAAAATATGCATTGAGAATAATAATAACTTCACTAATAAATGTAAATCATAAATTCATGTTGGATCTCTCCATGATGACAGATTATTTTCAATGGCACTTATTTTTTTGGCAATTAGTGGTCTTTTACTATAGTATATGTCAACTTTTTAAACATAGCCTTTATTTAATCATTAATGTAGTAGTTTCAAAGGATTTCCTTTCACATTAACCCAATGAGAATTTGAGAGTTCTGATGTTAAGAAAGTTTCAGAAATAGGGTTTACATTTTCATTTTTAGAGATGCACAATGAACATTACTGTTAAAAGTCCTCAGAGAAATTACTCAGGAAGAAAGCTATTAAAATTTGTTGAACCCAGCACTTCCCCATCCTATTAGACCAGAAAAATGGTCTTTTTGTGTTTCAACACTTAACGAATTCAAAGAAACATGTGTTTTCCTAGAACACACTTGAGAAATAGTGTTCCACTGTAGTTGAGGAGATTTCATCTTTAATTTGATAATTTGTATTAATTTATGAGCAACAGAAAATGATAGCCCATCAGGTAGCTTGAACAGATGTTATCTTGTCTATTATTCAGAACTGAATACAAACCTACATGAGAAAAGAGGCAGGTTCCTGTATTTTTGCAAGGATAGCAACATAAACTGTGAACAAGTCATGAAGTAAATTTAGAATGAAATGATTTTTAATTTAATGTAATATTAATAACATGAATAAGTAGGCATAAACATATTTATTTTAATACACAAACTTAAAGAAAAATACTAGAAATACTCTTTCATTGAAAATTGCAAATTATTCAAAAGAAATAATCATCCAAATCCCTCACTTAATGTTTACATTATTATTATTTGGTATATGTTTATTTATAACGATGCCTTATCCATAATTAAGAAAATTAAATTGGTATATTGATCAACAAATACTACTATATTGATTCGTAAAATGTACTCTGCATTTTCATATGATGGGCAAGAGGACACTTGAATGAAAAAATTATAGAGTGGCTCCTTAATGTGCCTATAAAGGAAAGTTCACTTTGATCATGCTATTATAGACAGATTTTTGATAAGGCAGAACACATCCACACATCCTTGTATGATTGGTTACGACAAAGCTCATTGTCATTAAACAGGAAAAATCTTCAATTAGGTCTAGTGAGATCAAGGCTTATGGTCATTATGAGTATCAGATATGAGCCACTCAAAATCCATAGTT
This sequence comes from Noctilio leporinus, assembly GCA_004026585.1. NCBI lineage: Eukaryota > Metazoa > Chordata > Mammalia > Chiroptera > Noctilionidae > Noctilio > Noctilio leporinus. The sequence continues at coordinate 122,010 of PVIW01002116.1, forward strand.
ATTGCTCACCTTTAGCTGGTTAGCACCAATTTTACTGAATTATAGCACCTTCTTTTGATACCTGATAGACAAGTGCTACTTGTGTAGATACACTTTGACAGTTCTTCTTGGTTTCCTACATCATTAAATAATGAGATGGATCTAAAAACATAGGCAAATTATATGCCAATCACATATAATTTCCTTGTCTTCATTATAGTCATTTTTATCTTTTATTGATATAGGACCATCTAGTATATAACTGTAAAGAATGAGAGATATGTATCAAAATTATAAATACTGTCACTGATATAATTGACTAATAATTAGAAACAAAGGTAGAAATAGTTTAATTAATATTTATAGAGCATGACTCACAATCAGCTAATGTAAGAGTCTTATAGTTCTGCTTGTCATATTTTGGCCATTTTCTTTTTTTTCCTAGGTTAACATCTAGCATAACCATAGTATATCCATCAACAGAATATATTAATATTATTAACCAACCTATAGACTTCATTTGAATTGTACAAGTTGTCCTACTAATGTATATTTATATTTAATGTATATTTTAATAGACCTGTATCTAAGCCAGAATATTACATTTCATTTAGTTATCATGTCTCTATGGTTTCATCCAATTTATACAACTTTTTGAGTCTCTGTTTTTGTGACTTTAACACTTTAAAGAGTACTATTCAAATTATAAAGTCTTCCTCAATTGGGATTTGTCTGATGTTTCACATGTTTAAACTGAGGTTATGGACTGTTGGAACAATTTTCAAAAGGGGGAAATGATCCTGTCATTGCGTCATGTCACCAGATACATGAAAGTAACATGACTTACTGAAGATACTGCCTTTGATCATTTGGTGAAGATAGCGTCTGCCAAGCCTCTCCCTATTAAGTGACTATGTTCCCTTCCCATATACACTTAAAAATGACTAATATCATGTGCAGAAGCTATTGCTGTGCTATTCTAGTGGTGGTTTCTAGTTCCTTTGTTCCTTCTAAATTTCTTATTTGGAATTTTGTAAGAAAGATGTGTCCCTTCTCGCTCATGTATCTATTTATTTAAATATTATTTATATCAGTGTAAAGTCGTGGGTATGTGTTTGACTCCTTGGGTAAAAATTTAATACTCTCATTTATCTTGTTTGCCCATATTATTTCAAGTTTGACTATTGGTAGATGTTTCAGAATGATTATTTGGTTCTTGTATCTTCATATATGCTCCCCCATACTCTATTTCATTGGCGTGCATGTCTGTGTGTATGTTTATATGCATTTAATCACTTCCTTACTTTATGGAACTGTAAGCATTTCACTTGTTTTTAATCTGTCATAAAGCATTTATCCAATGTTAGCTACCAAGCAAATGCCATACTGTTACACCATTAAATAAACTAAAGTAGTTTTATTGTGCTGCAAACAACATTGCAGCCAGCAACTCAAGGTTCTTTTGCTGAACTTGTATTGCAGCAACTTTCATTTGCAATGATTGTTGCAGTAACAAAAGTATTTTGCATGTCACATTACAGTAGGAAGACATTATCTCAAATTTTTGTGAAATCTGCAGATTGATAGGCACACCACCATTAAATGATATATCTATTTTAGATATTACTGGGAAGTATAAAATTTTAAGTCTTCAAAATAGGGTACAGAACCGTTTCTCAATGATTAACTTCTTCCTTTTTCTAATATGTACATTGTGTGGCAATATTACCTTTATATAAATATAAATAACAGCAAGACCTTAACAATAAAAAATTGGGTATATAATGATATTTCCTAGTTTTCTGGGAGCCATATATATATTTGACTTATAAGAGGGAAAATGTTATTAGTCTATGCAATATAATACTATGTTTGTTAATAAATTACTTTAGAGTAAACAAATGTGATCAGTTACTTCCTGTGAAGTGATGCAATCAGCAGGACTATGTAGCTGAGGTAGTTATTTCATACATACAAGAATCATTGTAGTGGCATTCACACCTTTAAAAATATTAACTGTCATAGTTTAGTTTCTTCCAAAAACTAGTTCCTGAATAATATCACAATCAAAGGGATATTCTTAGAGGTACTATTAATTGTGGTTCAACGAGAAAATAGAAATTAATCTTCGTCTTTATAAATGAACCTTAGCATACATGCTGCTGTCATTATTTTAGTAAAATAACCTAGAACTTTCCTAGTTTTCCAACAATTAAACATTCTCTTCAGTTATAGTCATATCAAATCAAAACAATGTATTATTGTAATAAAGACTTTACCCTAGAATTACCATAATGAGAAAAATAATAATATAAATATTATATATTTACATTATATATATATGTAAGTAGCCCTATTTATAATTTATCTTTACCTGTTGTTCCCGAAGTTACTCTGTATTATTTAATAGTACTGAAAATTTTGTTAAAACTTTTTCTACTAGTCTCATATCAGCACTTCCCCACCCACGCACATGCATACAGAGATATTTAATATTTATATTATGATTTATTGATTTATTATTTATATTAAGGTTTATATTCTGAAATTTATTACCAAGTCAGAAAGGAAGATCATGAATTGGAAGCACCTCCCAGCAGAGATCAAAGATAGCATCCACATGGAATTTATTTTTTCTTAAGAAAGCCACAATCCTGCTTTCAAGGCCAACTGATTAAGGCAGGCCCACTAAGAATATCCAAAATAATTTTCTTCATAAAAAGTAGACCAATTAGTGATTTAATTGAATCTGAAAAACCCTTTTCAGCAACACCCAAATAACATGTGATTGCATCATGAGGGACTAGAGCCTAGCCAAACTGACACATCAAAAAATCCAGCATGACTACTAAGTGATTGTTCAGCCTCCCCATAGCTTATACTTTTTAAACTTTAATCACAGCATTAGCTAAAAAGAAAAAACATAATTACAGAGTTATAATTAATAGATACATACAAAGGCGGGACTTTCTCAAAGGGTTGTGGTTAATTTTGAGCAGAAAAACCCCAAGTTGAATATAGGGTAAACAGATAAAATGTTAATGTATGAGAAAGGAAAGCAATAAGGAGTGACACAAAGACTTTATCAGTGGAGCCATGAGTAGATAAATATTAGTCATTGAAGTCCAAAATTTTAAATATTATAAAAACTTGGAAGTCTGTAAGATGTGCAGTAGGATTTTAAACTATTTCCTTTTTAAAGTGAACTTCAGTATATTACACATTACTTATAATTTATTTTCTGTGAAAACGCTGCCAAATATCTAAGAATCTTAGATAGGATCCGTATTGTGAAATTTAGGAAAGAAAAACAGTTGTCTCTGATTTTCCACTAGGTCTAATTATAAGCATGACTTATTCTAAGTAGATTTTTTTAATTAAAATAATTTATGCAAGGTTTAAGTGTGATTAAGAAATTACTTTGACAAACCACTTCTTAAAAGAAGTAGGAAAATAAGGTATATTTGCTTAAAAACAGATTGTGTGAAACAAATCGTGGACAGAGGTAGAAACAAATACTTTGGTAATGTTCCTTTTACTACTTTGAAGGCTACTTTCTAGGGAAACTTCCAACCGGCAGCTCTGGCTCTCGTTTTCTACTGAGAGCTCTAACCAACATCCCTCTGGTCCTCTAGTTAAAGTAATATTTGTTCCAATTTACTGACCAAAGGTTAAATCAAAATAGGTAAATAAGGGAAAGGCTCAGCTAGAGGCCACATTTCTATCATTTCTGGAAGTTTACTCTTATTAACATTTAACCCTGAATACTCTGCAGCATGAATACCTGCAATGCTGGTTAAAAATCCAGTTTCCCAGGTTGTAGCTCAGATATTGCAGAATGGGAATTTCCATGGTGGGACTCAGGAAATGAACATGCTTGAACAAGAGCTTCTGCCTATCCCCTCTGTACACTTGCGACATTCTTTTGAGAACTGCCTTTAGGTAAATTATTGTATAACATAGGACTGCAAATGTTTCAATTTTTACAAATACTTCTTTCTCCAGGATGCATTTTTGAGTATTCTTCAGGGAAATAATAAGAGAAAAAAAAAATCATTTAAAACTGTTCATCCACTAGCTTAGATCTTTGGAATTAATTACCCTGGGAAGGTGTCCTACCTCTCCCATCAATTGAACAATTTATTTAAGAAGCTCTGCAAGATACAATCCGCTTTACTCCACTTTGTCCCCTGCTGATCCCCTCTTACAGGGATTGCCATCACGCTGAGTACCTGAGGGATCTAAACTCAGATTACAAAAGCAAAACCTGAAAGTGTGCTCCCTGGAAGGTAGACTCCTATGGGCTACAACACCAACTGTGTAGGAGTGAGTAGAATAAGAGTGACACTACCTTGCAACTCTTTCCCTTTATAAAATGTTCTTAATGCTGAGCCTCAGGAAAAGATTCCCAATGAAAGATAACAAGTGTTCAAAAACTCACTAGAGATCATAGCAAAAAACCATGCTGTGCACACATACTGCAGCCAAAATTCCAAGTCTGGTTATGACCTAGAGATGAGAGGATAATTCAAATAGTGCCTCCTCCTACCCCCACCCCTGCAAATGATTGTTTTTTGTATATATATATATATATATATATATATATATATTTACTTTTGTTAAAGGGCTTTTCAACTGCATTTAGCTGTGATTCTGTACTGCTGGGCAATGTAAATGTTTCACGTGGAGATAGATACATGTCCCAATATTTTGCTATTATGCCTGGAGTTTAAGACTTGAACTAGAAACTTTCATTTATTTTCTTGCTATTTGAAAACTGATGCTAACTAATATGCTGACAAAAGACTTTATTTTACAGCAGGCTGAGAAGCATATTCTAACACCAAAGAATGATATGTAACTGAATTTTAAAACTGAATTGTAAAGCAAACATGAGTGAGCTCAGTTGGAAACTATGTCAATAACCAGACATTTCTTCTTCTCATTGCACCACTGAGCTCAAGTCTTAGTTAGAATCTTATCCTTAGAAGATTATATAGTCCTATCAAAGCCATTCAGCCCATAGTATGTGAAGTAGTCTGGGCAATTTTATTTCTCATTAAGAAAGATATGTAGCAAACAAAGCATAACCAACAAGGAGGTTTCAATTCCTGCCAACTTTCAAATGAGAGTACTCTCACCATCAGCTTATATGCAAGACTTTCAATTTTTCACTCTACTGCCTAGCCTTCAGGGAGTTCACATAATCCCTCAGTATCAACTACTACTGTTAAGCAGATTCAATATTCTGTTAAACTCAGTACTTTCCAAGACACCGTGGAAGGCACAGCAGGCATAAAAATAAGTTCTCAAGGAATTTACTTTTAAAATTATATGAAGGGAGACAAAGCAGTTATGAAGATTGCAGATGGCAAGTTTCAAAACTTTGGGAGTGGTCCCACCTCCTCAAGGTAACAAGGAAACTGCAACTTGGAACATGAAAGTGAATATGTAGGTGCTTGAAATTGAAGATGAGGATTTTAACATATTAATTTTAGTATATTGATACCAAGCACATTAGTTTTGAGAGTATTTTATTTGTTTGAACTTGGTGGAAAAACTTAGCGTCTTAAATTATGGCAGCAATACAGTCCAGAGTTGAAAAGGATGTGAAGAGGCATCAACTACAATACCAGTCAGTACCAGTTCCCTTAGGTGATAACTATATGAGCTCATTGTGTTTTTATCTTTTTTGGAACCTTAGTTTCTACATTATTAAAATGGTGAAACAATAGTATACCTAACTCGTAACACTAAATGATAGGACTCAGTAATGACATTGTAATTTCTAAGGCCTGTTTCAAATGTTTAACACACAAATAAGTGTATTTCTACTATATTGTTTTTAGAAAGATCAGGATTTGCCTTCCTACATATTTGGCTGAAACAGCCATTGTGAATCATCATCAGGGCAAACAATCTCAGAGCAAGGAAATTTTGAGAAATGTCTCAACAAGTCATCAAGAACAAACATATATTTTCCCCAGACTAGGTCACAAATTAAAATGCCGATCGAACCCAAAGACTGCTGATTCGATTGCCAGCCAGGGCACATAACGAGGTTGCAAGCCAGGTCTCCAACCAGATTCATAGCTGGAGGCAGGTGAAAGGCAACCATACATCGATGTCTCTCTCCCTCTCTGCCTCTGTCCCTACACCTCCCTCTAAAATAAATAAATAAATCTTTACAAATAACTAACTAACTAAATAAATAAATAAAATGCCTATCCTACACTTGCACTTAGTATAAAGGAATAACATGGATCACAATGAAATGGGTTTATTTCCATTGTTAAAAACCTGCAGTCTTTAGGTCTGTCATTTGTCTTTCCTCTTTTGGCAGACAAATATGTATAGATAATATTTCTATGCTATAAGCAGAGCAGCAGAATGAGAATAGCAGCTGACACTCCATTACAATGTTAGGAGAATGAAAAACAGTGGTGGAAGTTGTGTTAATTTGGACATTTTATGTCTTTTCTAAAAAGAGCAGCTGTTATTCAGATCCTAACAACTGTTGTCATGTAGAAATTAAGATCTGGTATTAGATTTTTCAAGAGAAATTAGAAATCTGGATTTTTAAAAAATAAAATCTACTAGTTTAACTATTGAGTAAAAAAAATAATCTATTCATACTCCTTCTGCTGAACAGACAGGTATTTGAAATTGCACCTGTAACTACTTCCCTATTGTTCTATTTGTTATAGTCATATATGTGTGTTCCTCCCTTATTTATTTATGTTACCAGTGAAAGCAAATGGCAGTACAGACCCCCTGAGCTTCCTTAGACAATGCCTAACTCCTGCCACTGTCTGCCCTCTGAATCTCAGATAGAAATTGGAGGAGAAAAGCTATTATGTGGTTGGCATGACTGTAACCTAGCATAAGGATGGTTCAGCTGTCTGCCACAAAGCCAAATTCATGAGGCAGGGACTGGTGCAAATGGAAAGAGGTTCTATTCCCATGCTGCACAACCCAGGGTGAGGGGTGATGCACCCTTGTCTCAAGTGCCATCTCAGTCAATTATCTGTCCAATCTTTGGTGTCCTTGGGTCCTACCCATTCATCTTTCTAGTGTTTGGTGCATTTAGTATAAGAACTTCCCCCTGACACCAACTTGGCCAATAAGGGCAGTTTCCTATTCTCTAAGAATTTGCTGAAAACTTCTTTTTCTTGGTGAATTATGTACTCACTGTTTTTAAAAAATGTTCAGATACCATTTTTAATTCTATGATTCAAGTTAGCCAGAAAATAAAAATACAAGTCACAGATATATTATACTGCAATGGGTGCTCATTAAAATCCTATCATTCCTCTTGATTTCATCCCTAATTATTAATTTGGCTAATTTCTAATAAGATTTTACTGAGACTCTGTTTCACATTTCATCAATTTTTCAATCTTACGATAATATATTAATCCTTCTGAAAATTCTATTATTTTCATATTTTCTGGATAATAAATGCCACCACAGCATGTAACCTGTCTATATGGCACTCCCCTAATTAGATGCAATAGCTGCTGGTAAAAAATCGATTAGGATCTTGCTACTCAAACTGTGATTCATGGACCAACCATGTTTATGTCATCTGGGATCTTAGTAGAAAAGGAGAAGACTGAATCAGAATTAAAGTTGAGAAACCACTGCTTAGGACATACATATAAAATATGCTCTGAGCTACTCGATTGAAACCTGAAATGACTTTGTAATTTTGTTTATTTTAATTAGTAATTTGTCTTAATGGTGCCCTAGCAAGTAGAGACTTAAACCTTGGCCAGGACCACAGAGTATATCCCAAACAAACAGGGAAAATGTTCTTTTGCCAAGGAAATCAAATATACAATAGAAAATGTTTATACTTTTCAACTGAAAGTCTTACCTATATTAAAGGAGTTATGCTCATATAGTGATCTTTATTTTATAATATTTTGGCCCAAGGGGTATTGTTACTCTTTGATGCTAATAACTACAATGTGATTGTTCCACAGGTATAAACTGCCTGATAAGAGGAGTGTTTACTATAAAATGAGAGGACTGAAATGAAAGATGCAGGCTACATTTACAGAACACTATAATGTACTCAGTGTATTCACCTTAAGAGTCAATTTAATAACACTTCCTTCTTGAAAGATAAAGGAGAGTTTACTCTCCCTTCTGGAGATCTGATGTCAAGTTAGGATATTCTTCTCCAGAGTGAACTGCTTTGGTCCTGACCCAAATTTGCTTTGAGTTATACTTTAACATTTGGGGATTTGCATGCTTTTACTGTAGACTAGGTGTCCCAGAGTAGGTGGTTTTGCACCTGTTGGTAAGTATTTAGGGTGACCTATAAGGAGCAGATGACCATATTAAAATTTTATTATTATTATTATTATTAATTTTAAGATTTTATTTATTATTTTCAGAGAGAAGGGCAGGGAGGGAGAAAGAAAAGGAGAGAAACATCAATGTATGGTTGCTTTTCACCTGCCTCCAGCTAAAAGCCTGGCTGGAGATCTGACTTGCAACCTGGTTATGTGCCCTGGCTGGGAATCGAACAAGAGACCTTTGGGTTTGCAGGTCAGCTCCAATCCACTGAGCTACACCAGCCAGAAAAATTTTACTTTAATTATTGTATTTCCTCATACTTCACTTTTCATTCTGTATTACTTAATACTACAGTGTACATTAATAACTATATTATTTTTAAGTACTAATGTATTGGAGATACATATTCTTTTCTTAACTTTGTGCAGTGTATAGTCAAAATACAAAAATTTGGAAAAAAGAAAGCACAATAATTACATATAATTTTTTGCATATCTATGAATCTGTATACATAATATATGTGTGAGAAAAAATTTTAAAGAATTCTTAACAAAATTGATCAACATTTTTTATGTAATTTTATTTAAAAATCTATATTTGAGGAGAGCATTATTTTCTTATGTTTTATAACATTAGAAAGCCCTAGATATAATATGGTACATGAAACTGTATTCATCATTTTTATTATAAAATATGAAAAGGCTATTATTTGTATAAGCAAGTGATATTGGTTAGAGCCAAGATAATATATACTATAAATTTTAAGTAAGTAAATTGTAGTCACTTTCAAACACATGGAAGGCATATTTCATTTCACTTTGGCTTCTGTTATTCTCACTAGATACTTATAATTTTTATTATAGAATAACTCAACATAGTAGTTTTCAATTTATTTTCCTCTGATTCTATCCTGTCAGTTTCAGGTATAAATTGAGTAGCTTTAAAAAAAAGTTTTATTTTCAAATCTCCTAACTGCTATGAATATTAAACTCTTACTAAACTGAACTCAGTCATTGTCTGGAATCTGTACCTTCTGAGTATTTATCAGAATTCTATATCTCTGTGTGATTTAATGGAAATAAGCACAGATGTTTTTAAGTGAAACACAAAAATATTACTTTGTGAAGAAAGTGACAGTCATGAAACATAACTTGAATCAGTTCAAGTGACTATATCCTTGTTGGGTTGTATTTATAAGCATTAAAGATAACTTTTTCACCCTTAGTTATAATATTGAGATTGCTATAAAAGGTTGATGCTTCTACATCATTCCCAGAGACACGTGCCTACACTTAATTCTACTTTCAAAGCAGTAAGAGTATATACCATTCCATAACCTTATTTTTAAAGACATCCATAGTTTCAAAACATATTAATACATTTGTAGAAAGTTTAAAGCTATATATTTTGATCTAGATTAAACAGAATTAAGCCATATGAATGATCATTAACTGACTAACTTCATTTAAAGTTTAGACAAAGATCCCACTGAAAAGCTAAAGGCCAGGATCATACTGACCATTAACATAACTTTGAAACGCATCATTATGTTACAATGAAGTCATGATAACCATATTGGTCTGAATTACATTGGTTTCAATTTTCTTCCTTCTTTTCTTTTCTTTTCTTTCCTTTTATTTATTATTTCCAGAAAGAGGGGAAGGGAGAGAGGCAGTGAAGGAGAGAAATATCAATGTATGGTTGCCTTTCACCTGCCTCCAGCTAAAGACCTGACTGGAGACCTGGCTGGAGACCTGGCTTGCAAACTGGTTATGTGCCCTGGCTGGGAATTGAACCAGCGACCTTTGGGTTTGCAGGCTGGCACCTATCCACTTACCACCATCCAGGGCTTTGGTTTCAACTTTCATATTTTTATATTCCCTTTGGACACTTAAATGTTAGCCATTTCTCTAGTAATATGAAATATATTGTACAGGTTAATATGTTTAGATACCTACATATGTATATCCATAACTATAATTTTATACAAATAAAAACACTTAATATTAATAAATTTTGTAAAATAATCTTTAATTATGTATAGATAATGTAACAACTTGGAAGTTGGAAACTCTGAGTTTGAATTCCCCACTAATTAATGGCATTGCTTTGAATAAATATGTCACTTACCTTCCTGGAGTTAACTTTTATCATGTGTAGGAAGAAAGCAAAATCAACATTTTTGATTTGCAATAATTTTTGAATTACAAAACAGATCATTTGAAATCTAGAAAACTCAAATAAAATATGGCTTTTACTAATAATTTAACAAAATAGAACAGTGTTTAAGACTTATGTCAATAAATCTTCCCATTGGGCTCAATGCCAACATTAATTTCGAGTGTGTGTGTATATGTATAACATTAAAATTTATTTTTAAATTTTGAACAAGATATTACCAGTACTTTCTACTTTTTTTCTTCCTAGGCTACAAATTCTAACAAGGTTTGACAATGTCTCACTGTACCAAAGAGACACTATTTCGTTATATGGCTTCTTTGAGGTAACAAAATATTGTTCATGAAAGTATTCAGAAACTTCAAAAAAAAAAAACAGCCTACCAAAAGGAATAGTTTTATTTTTTGTACTTCCATTAATCAGTGCTTAACATGAGCAATCTCTTCCTGAAAAATATTAGCAAGTTAAAATTTAGAAAAGCCATAAAAATTAAAGATTAATAACCCTTGATGGAAGATCTGCTTGTAAAATAAGTCATTTCAAATGTTTTCTTACAGTAATGCATACAAAACATAGGTTCTCAATTGAAGATCTAAAGAGAAGTAATTTTTAGTGAAAAGAAACACAAGTTCCAAAGAATGCATCTCTTAAAATATTATTCCTAAAATTTGCCATAGCCTTCTTTGACTCTTCATAGAAGACTTTTAAATTTTATTAGTAAAGAATAAATACTGTATGATGCAAATGATGCTTCAGTAATGCTAATTTTTGGAAAAAGAGGTATATTCATAATTAACATGACAGAATCCCCAAATAAAAGATTCGCTTCTGCAGCTGCTAGTGTAAAAATCAGGATAGAGGAATTCAATTTTTGTTTTGTTTTTATGTAGATTAAAGTGACCCAACTATACCCAATAGCTAATGATTATTAGGAAATAATCTGGTATATTTATTATAATTTAAAAAGTTATGATTGTTCTTGAGGGAAATGAGTAATTTTTAAATAATTATAAAGTGGCAAGGTCAAAAATATGTAAACCTCAAATGTTCCAGATAATGACTGTAAACCTAAATTTCTCAACTTTAGCTATTATCCAAATAATCAGTTGAATACATTTATTTAACTAGCTTGCTGGTTTTCACTAAAACAGAGTAAGAGTGCTTATTGGTTTATTGACTAGTTATCTGAAGTGTCTAGAAACACCCATTAAAATGGTTCATGCAGAGATAGAAAATGCATGAAATCAAATAAACAATGCAGCACATTATATGTATGAAGCCTATGATAAAATGTGAACACAGATTTATTTGTAATAAGATTATTTGTAATACATTTTAAGTACTATTTGTGTATACTGTAAACTGTATTATCAGTAGTTATTAGAGTTTGTGTTCCCAACATTTCTAACTTACTGCAATAGGTTAGGTTGTACTTACATGAACACAATTATTAGACCATGGCACGGTTTGTTTGGTGAGCTCAGCCATCTTATCTGACTTGAATTATTCCAGTCACTCTAATCAATTCAGCTATGATCAGTGGTTAAATATGGCTGGGAAAAAAATCAACCATGAAGCAGGCAATTTAGACACTGCCTAAAATACAGATATACTGTGGGGAGAATGGTTCTAATGATAACGAAAAACAATAGAATCAAATAGCTGAAAATAAATTGAGATGAAATATTTATTTTAATAGTTGAAGTTCTCAATATTTGGGGAGTGGTAAGGGGCAATGTTACAAGATAATATATTTTTCTTATGAAGCTGCCTTCTTTCCTTTTACATTTTTGGTATAAACAAGAGAGTGAAGTTGTAATTTATACAGAAATTTTCACTAAAATATATACCCTCGGTTTAGACCATCTATTCAGGCCATTCTTCATTCAGTGAGGAATGCAAAGCATAATCCTCTGCTAAATTTGCTGTGGAAAATCCCATTGCATCTCAAAGCAGTAATCTTTCTAGTCAAAAGATAACATTTTTAAAGGTTGAATTGGACCCCTGTGTTTTTCTTAACTAGACACCTGAGAATGAAAAACACAACTGTCAAGATGTCTCCTGGCTGGCATTACAGGAAGCTCAATCCATTTACTCACAGGTGCAGTGTTCTGTGAGCAAGAAGCCAGAGGATACTAATACAATACTTTGGTTTTGCATGAAAATTCCTATATCTCTTTTCCACTAGAAAAGAGTGTTTAATGCAGTTTAGGGTTTTTTAACGAGAAAGCAAACTTTCTTAGAAAGTTTTCTTAGAAACTATGTGGAGAAAAATAATGTAAGTTAGAACCATAACTATATCCAAAACAAAATAAAAAGCAAACATCCTGGAAAATGGTAAACATGTACAAATTATTTTAAGATAAATTATTTTAAGTAGATACCATATAATTAAATGAAATTATTTAGTATGTAAGGACAAGCCTAAAACCAAATAACAGATAAGTCACCAAATTTTGAAATGTTAGCTTCAGAAGTAAAAAAAGTGCAAGGGACCACCGACTAAAATTGGTATTTTCATTACAAAATCTCCCTGCACTTTAATAGCAAATAATACACATGAACACAAATTAAAGGAGTCTTTTTGTAGATTCCAATAAAGAAGATGAGACTCTGAAGACTTAGCCAAACTTTCAAATTAGATCATTTTTCTTTTTTCCTTACCAACAAATCTGGCATCAATGACTTTAGAATGAAAGTGCATCCTAAATCTGTATAAGTCTATGTACTTTAACACACATATTAATATACATATAAATACTCATTTTACACATAGAAAAAAATATATGTTAAGTTTCTTTAGTACCAATGTAGTGAACTGTTGTCATCAAGTTTTTTAAGTACTATTCAGAAATTTGCTTTGGTTTCTCAAAAATCAATAAAGAAATGAGAAATGTTTTTTACACAGCGGGGGCCAACATTATAGTGTTCCTTACTGAACACCACCTGATAACTTGTTAAAAAAACACAACAGTGAACTGATCTTGTGGTAGGAGCTATATCAACGCAAAAATATTTACCCTTCCTATTAAAAAAGAGTTAGCGCAGACAGCCATTAATTGAAAACTTTATCACATTTCTTTCCTATTTAAATGCAAATATAAAATCCTTTTACAAACTAATAGAAATCAGAAGCTAAAAAGTGAACTGCAATTTACATGATTCAGTAACCTAAAATAAACTTAGGTCCAACATAACAAATGAAGTACTAAGTTTTAAAGTGACTTTTGTAGGAGTCAAAATAATTTGTCTATTATTTTAAGAATTTCTAAAAGAATTGCTTATTTCAAGCTTTTAATTTTATTTTTATGTCAATTGACATTTCAAGAATATTTTCCATTATTTTCTTAGAACAACAGAAAATTATATTTTGTCTTTGATACATTACTATTTGAATTGCTCTAATAACTCTAATTGTTAAGCTTTTCTACATGAAGTATTGATAAATGCATTTGTTGCAGCTACAACATTGTATATTTAGGCTTAAGCAGAACAATGCAGATGTTAGGTACTGTGACCACAAAATGTGAAGTAAGCCACAGTGACAAAGAGAAAGAAAATTTGAAAATTCCATTATGACCCCTGTTGAAAAGTAAGGAGCCCAGAGTTTATTTGTGTGAAATTAATAAATTGGGGGTTAGATTCTGAAGTAGCTTCAGTACTCAGCAATGTAAAATCTTCATCTTATTTTTTGAACCCTCATGGACATGTATTTCTTAATTATCTAAGAACTTTTTTAAAATGTCTAATATTTTAGGATTTTTGAGAGCTGAAACTCTTACCTATGAACTTCTATGAAAGTGTATGTTTGTTACCTAAGTAACCTGGTTCTGTGGGGGACAATCTGGAACCAGATGTCAATTGTCTTAAATTCAGGTCATCCTGTAGAGCTTGATGGGATGTCAGTTGATTTAGTATTTAACAATATACACATGCTGTAAGTCTCTTGAAATTTTGTCCTCTGTTTAACTTCCAAAGATCTGAAGTAAATGCTCTCGCCAATAAAGGAGAGAATATTTGTGGTGTTAGGTAACCATTTGTGTGTTATTATTAGAAAAGCATCATCTTATTTTTTCTACACACATGTAACTACCTAATATGAAATCTACATAGGGCCCTTAGAACATACATTGTTTCAAAATTATTTTTACTTCATTGAGAATAGACATGGATAGACCTAACTCAGTACTTAGACATACAACATACTGAATTTTAAAATTAAAAAATCGATCTCCGCTTAGACACATTAATTGCAAAATGCTTATAGGACACATTGTATATTTCAGGTTGGCCCATATTGGAAATCTTGCCCTGAACTTGTGGCATGTCTTTCTTACCAGTCCGAACTTTTTTGCAGCCAATATATAGGTATATAACCAACGCTTGTCCTATCCTTTATTCTCATTTTGAGTTAGAGCACCAGAAGCAGGTCCTGCAAAGACTATTTGGGCTACAAGGCCTGCATGTGATACCCGGAATTCTAAGATGGAGTTTGCAGGAACAGTCGGGTCAGTGCCAGAAGAGGGCGCCTGAAGTTGCTACTCTCCAATGAATCGGAGGCAAGCGCGCTCCCAGGGAAAGATCCAGAGTGATTTCCATAGCAGCTTCAGATGCATAGCCTTCTTCTGTCCTGCCCATTTTCCTGAGTTTGGTACTCTGAGTTTGTAGCAATTCAATGACCTCCCCACTATTTCTTTTAATAAATGTGCTTCTGTATAAGTCACAGAAGTGATATCCATTTTCTTGCCTATTAGAAGTTTGACAGATACAATGCCTGATAAAGAATTTAATGCACTTTTAAAAGGTCTCAAGGAAAAGCTACTTTAAAACACAGAGAGGAAGAATGTAGTTTTGTTTTGTTTTTTTTTTAACATTTTAAGCTACATCTTATATTTTAATGTTCATTGTATTTTTCCATTACCGATAATCTCCTTATACCTTCTCCACCTTGCAAATCACCATGTTTTTATTCATGTCCATGAGTCATTTTTCCTTAATTCCTCCAACCCCATTCTCCCCCCACCCCATCAATAGCTATCATCCTGCTCTCTGTGAGTCTGTTTCTATTTTGCTTATTAGTTCAATTTGTTCATTTGATTCCACATATGAGTGAAATCATATGGTACTTGTCTTTCTCTGACTGGCTCATTTCACTTTGCATAGTGTTCTCCAGGCCAATCCATCCTATTGCAAAGGATACAATTTTTTCTTCTTTCTTTGGTTTGTTGTTGTTGTTGTTGTTGTTGTTGTTATAGCTGAGTAGTATTCCACTGTGTAAATGTCTTATAGTTGTTTTATCCAACCATCTACTGATGGGCACTTGGGCTGCTTCCTTATCTTGGCTATTGTAAATAATGCTGCAATGACCACAGGGGTTCTTATGTTCTTTCAAATTAGTGTTTTGAGTTCCGTTGGATATATTCTCAGAAATGGGATCCATTTTAAAATTTTTGAGGCATTTTCATACTGCTTTCCATAGTGGCTGCACCAGTCTGCTTTCCTACCAACAGTGCATAAGGGCTCCCTTTTCTTCACATCCTTTCTTCACTTTTCTACTTGTTGATTTATTTTTTAAGATTTATTATTATTATTATTTAAAGTATTTTATTATTTTGAGAGAGAGAGGGGGGAAGGAAGAGAGTCAGAGAAGGAGAGAGACATCAATGTATGGTTGCCTTTTACCTGCCTCCAGCTATGGACCTGGCTTAGACCTGGCTTATAACCTGATTATGTAGCCTGGCTAGGAATCAAACCAGCAACCTTTGGGGCCAAAGGCCAGTGCCTTATCCACTGTGCCACTTTATTATCTTTAGAGAGAGGGGAAAGGAGAGAGACATAGGGAGAGAGACATCAATGTATGGTTGCCTTTCACCTTCCTCCAGCTTTGGACCTGGTTGGAGACCTGGCTTGCAGTCTGGTTATGTGCCCTGGCTGGGAATTGAATCAGTGACCTTTGGGTTTGCAGGCTGGTGCCTTATCCACTGTGCCACTAGCAAGGGCCTGTTGATTTATTAATAATAGCTTTTCTGACTGGTATGAGGTGGTATCTCATTGTGGTTTTAATTTTCATTTCTCTGAAGATTAGTGATGTTGAGCATTTTTTCATACATCTATTTGTCATCTGTATGTCCTCTTTGGAAAAATGTCTACTCAGGTTCTTTGCCCATTTTAAAATTGGATTGTTTGTTTATAGTTGATTAGCATTCAACAGAGGAAGCAAGTATATACAATGAACTAAAGATAGTTTTTTCAGTAAATGATGTTGGGAAAATTGGACAGATATGTGCAGAAAAATGAAACTAGAATACCTTCTTACACCACACGCAAGAATAAATTTAAAATAGATTAATGACTCAAATATTAGACCCCAAATCATAAAAATTCTACAAAAAACATGCGCAGTAAAATCTCAAACATTGCTCATAGCAATATTTTATCTGGCATATTTCCCCAGGCAAGGGAAACAAAAGAAAAAAATAAACAAATGGAACTACATAAAGCGAAAAAGTTTTGCACAGCAAAGGAGACAATCTACAAAATAAAAAGAAAACACATGGAATGGAAAAACATTTGCCAATGCATCTGATAAGGGGTCAATATCCAAAATGTATAGAGAACTTACAAAATAGCGAGAATGTCATTTTAAATTTAGTGCACCACAACTTAGTTAGAAATTAGAAAAATCATTTTATAATGTAAATCACTATAAAACACTGGAAGACTTCAGCATTCATATATAACATGACTTAATCTAGCACTGATTGTTTGCTCCTGAATAATGCAGGAGTGTTGGCAAACACACATCTAATATCTGATTTCTACATTCAAGAGTCTCACTGTGGGGTAGTACAAAGGCTCATTTCCTAACATTTTAAAGGATGTTCATAATGGTGCTTCTTGGGTGTAAAAAAAAGTGCAGCCTGTGTCTGGAAGAACATTCTCTAAAACCCATGAAAGCTTTGTAATTTTCTAAGAATCTGTTTTCCAGATACCACTAAATAGTGCTCTTGAGTCCATCCCACTTTCTGCCTCATTCAATTAGCAGGAGCCAAAAGATTAAGTAAAAACTTGTATCACAGATTTATAAAATCAGTGAAAAAATAGATACCTGTGTGTGTGTGTGTGTGTGTGTGTGTGTGTGTGTTTCTGTTGGTCTGAACAGTCACAGGAAGCCCAAAGTGATATAATTACCCTAAGGAATTCTCTTTATGTCCCTTCTATGTTATTGTTTCTATTCTCTACCCCATGTATTCTATAATTTTTGCTGTATTTTCTCATCTTAAAACCCAAACTTCTCCAATAACTTTCAGAAAAACATGCAAGGTAAAGTTTTTGAGATCTTGTATTTCTAAATGCCTGTGTTGTATCTTTTTTCAATTGACTTTTTAGCTGGGCATCTCTTCAGATTTTGAAAGTGATGTTTGTTATAGACATTTTCAGGACATAAAAAAGGGAAAGATAATACGCGATCTCCCTCTGCCCATCACTCAGCTTTAGAACCCATCAACTTTCAGTAAAACCTGTTTCATCTTCTCACACTACTTGGCGCATTTTTTTTTTAAAGGAAAGTGAAAAAAGGACAGAAACATTTTAGAGCCAATTTCCCAAAATAGGATGTCTATTGTAAACATTTCAGTATGTATTTATTATTGTAAGTATAAGAACAAATTTTTAAACCAGAACCACAATAACAATGGCACAGTAAATTAAATGTTTTAAATATATTTTTAAAAATTTTTTAAAGATTTTATTCATTATTTTTAGAGAGAGGGGAAGGAGGAAGAAAAAAAATGAGAGAAGCATCAATGTATGGTTGCCTTTCACCTGCCTCCAGCTACAGACCTGCCTGGAAACCTGGCTTGCAGTGTGGTTATATGTCCTGACTGAGAATCGAACCAGTGACCTTTGGGTTCACAGGCCGGTGCTCAATCCACTGAGCCACACCAGCCAGGGCTGTTTTTAATATATTTAATTACTAGGTCATGTTTAGTGTTCTTCAACTATCTCTATTTTTTTTATAAGTTGGCTTGTGAGAATAAAGATCCAAGGAAACGACTGACATGACCCAGATTTCGATATCTGACAGTTCTCTTCTCTTGCTAGCCCCATCATCCTAGCATTGATTCATTTAAGAAATTGGTTTTTGTCTAGCTGGATTTTGACAGTTATATCTTACTGACATTAACATTTCAATTGTTCCACTGTCTCATTTCCAAAGTTGCTCCAAGAATTCAAAGAACTCTTTGTACACTCTATTCCAACCCATTCCAAGGACTTCGTATACCTTTTTGTAGAATTACTTTGTTCCTGTCATAACAGCTTAGCTTGGGTCTATTTTCACATATTTTGCAAGGCACTCTGTTGGCCCTTCTAGTATGGAAACTGAAGATTTTTCTTGAATATTTTGTTGGTGATTTCTACTTTCTTTTTTTTCTCAGTTCTGTTTTTTTAAGAACTTCCTGAATTTGTATGTTGGAACTTCTAGAGTAATTCTCCATATTTCTTTTAACTTCTCTTAATTTTTCTATCTTTGCATTTTTTATGTATTTTCAGGGAGGTGGCCCCAAGTCTTTTCTACCTCATAGTAGTTTTTCTTTCAAGCTAATATAATTTTTATTTCTAGGAACTGTTTATCCTTTCTTATAGCATCGTCTTCTTATTTCATACACATAATACTTTCTCTCTTTCTATTCAGAAAATGTAAATAATTAATATTTACCTAATATTTTAACAGTCTAGGACTCCTCCAAGTTTCTTCTAACTATATCCTGATATTTATCTTTCATGATAATGAGTTTATATGTACACTTGGTTATCTCATATTTTTTCTGAAGTGTTGGAACAGCTTATTGGAAACTCTTTGCTGTCATGTGGCTCACCCAGGCTTTTACTATAAGGTCATCTGGTTGCACCATTTTACCTAAGTGTTGGTGAATGTATGTCTTTCCTCTTAGGTGATTTAGAATCTACAGGAGAGGTTTTATC
The DNA here is from genome assembly GCA_004026585.1 of Noctilio leporinus. NCBI lineage: Eukaryota > Metazoa > Chordata > Mammalia > Chiroptera > Noctilionidae > Noctilio > Noctilio leporinus. Next base: position 141,459 of record PVIW01002116.1, read on the forward strand.
TAAGTATCCTAAAGGCAACCTGTGAAGGACAAAGACTTGTATCTCTGCCTAGTGTATAAATATACATTTAATTCACTTCTATTAAATATAAAATTGTTGCCCTAAACCCTGGTGTTCTCCTTTCTAGGTCAGACTCTGCTTTACAGACTGCTAAGAATATGTCACCAATCTTCTCTGGAATTTAGGAAGAACTATTTTGCAGATCAGGTTTCTGGCAAAGAAATTGAACTATTGTGTAAGAGGTTTATTCAGGCGATCCCTTGGTTTCAATATCTGCAGAGAGGAAGGAAAGAAAAGATAGTTGTGCAGAGGGGAAAGCTGAGCTGTGACATAGTCCCAATGACATACTCAACTGACCGCGCAGAGAGCTCGGAACTGGAGCAGCCTGTCAGAATTGTCCCTACTTTGGCTTAAATACTTAGACCTTTATCAGGCTGCCTGTAGTACCTGTTCGCCTGGGCCACCCAGAGAAGTGAGACCTTAAATAAACTGGCCTTCTGTAAACTAAGTAAATCCCCAAGGAGGCCGACATCTAACGTCTGTCTGAAGCTGCCAGCACTCGCAACAGGGGTCACACGTCATTCACTGAAAGGGTGTCTGGGCCAGGCATTTGGTCCCACAGTGCAGGCTTTCACAGACCTGCCATGAGGAGAGATAAAGGGCTTCTAACTGCTTCTTCATTAGTCTTTCATATAGTTCTCCTGTTTTCCCTCTGCTGACTTTCCTACTTCAAGAAGCATCCAGTACTACCAGCCTCTCCTCTTGCCATGGTTCTGTTGCATAAATTGTGCCATTTCACTTTCCTCATATGCCAGTTTAAAATTCAGCTCTCTTGGATATGCTGCATCAGTCACCTGTATCTGCCATCATTCCAGATTCAAAAATGTTAGTTGCTATTTTATCTACCCCTGTTCTCTTTTTCCTTGTAAGTTTATGACTCCTTGAAAATGCTTTTCTCCCTTTATAGCGAAAAGCAAAAAGTAATGGGTTTATTTGACCCATCATCTTTATCAATACATCTCTGGCCTCAAGTAATATGTGGAGTTTTATGTTTCTCTCTATCTCACATTGTGCTTAATTTTTTCCAAAAGTTTGCTATGCAGTTTAGTTACTTTATATGATTCTCTTTTCCGGTACATAGAAAAATTAAGAGGGAATCATTTTTTCAAATGATATCTCATAGTTTTATTTAATTTTTAATTATTTAACAGTATCTTATTATATCTTCAATATTTTATACATATAGGAAATAAAGAAGTTTTTACCATCTCTACACAGCACATTTTATATTTTAAGTTGTTTCAAGGTATTTCAAGGATAAAGGAATAATCTTCCTAAAATTTGGGTCTCTCTGCATTATTTTCCTACCAAAATGGGATTTTAACAGAAACAAGTCCAGCTCGGTGGATAGGACTTGTCTCTCATGCAAATTCTGTGTTTAATTTAACACTTGTAGTTTTGCAAGTAAATTTTAAAGAAAAAGTAGCATTGACTTCCTCAAGCCCCCGTCCCTCTTTACATAATTATTTATTTAAATGGTCTCAGTGTAAAATAAATAGCATTTGCGTTTTTGCTCAGATTTTACCTTCCTGCGTAATTGAGATTTGAGATAAATATCTTTGGCCCTTGATCTTGAAATTTATTTTCCAAACACATCTGGAGCCATTAATAAATATAATATATATTCATGTAGCAAATGGCTACATGCTCAACAGTTTACATCATTTGTGTATTGAGTTTGCCATTTCCTTCCTATATCTTTGTTCTGGAAAAAAATAATATAGAAAAACAAACATTTGGGAAAGGAAGAGAGATTAGTAATTCAGTTACAATATCACTAATGCTGCTGCTGAATGCTATGAAAGGGAACATTTATCATGTGTCACAAAATAACAATGTTAGGATCTTTCTGAGTAAGCCATAAACCATAAAAACAACCTAGTGAGGTTCTTGGGTTCACTAGCTCAGGTCAATCTTGCAAATACATTGCAAGTGCCTAGGTGAAAGGAGAAACTTGCCTAAAGATGGGAAGGAGCTTTGCTCATTGTAATACTAAGCACACAAGGTGAATCATACATCACACAGGGTGATATAAGTGAAGGTATAGAAGGATATACACTGACATAGAATAGCTAAAGCTGACATTTTTTTTTTCCCTCCTGGAAATGTGGTAAATGCTGAATAAGCCTTTTATTTGATCTTCCTTTAATGCAAGCATCAGCTGTTCAGTATAGAGGGAGCTGACAGAAGAAATATATCAAACTCCATTCCCCAACACTTGTCTGTAAAAGGTTCCTTTCTAGTAAATGGCAGTCTATTAAGGTTCTTCCTAGACTTAATCAAAGTGCAATACAGACAGATCTCCCTCTGTGTGAACAGCTCTCTGCTCTCTCAGTGAGAGCCCAGGTCTCTGATTTTGTAGCTGGCCGAGTCCCCTGAAGCCCACGCTGCACAGTGTGGGCTCCTTGTTCCCTGTGGTTCTTAGTGGCAACAGGAAGTGGGGGGAGAAGCTTCAGTGCCAGGTCGGCAGGCAGGGGTGCTGTCAAGACTTCCTTACTCTTTCCTCTGAAAAGAAGGGGCAACATCCAGTTGACACACACTGAGGTAAACAGGCAATGACATATTTGTAGACAAATTGTCATCCTCTAGGCTATTCACAAAACAAATTGTTTCTGATTTGCACTCATAGATTGAGGGGAAGAAGTCTGCCAGCACTAACAGCTGCTCTCTTTTCAAGAGAAACAAGCATTTAATGAAAAAGTTAATTTGAAAATAATGTTCTACTCTTGCTAAAATTCCTAAGGGGAAACGTTTAACACTGCTCAGAACTAAAGGAAAGGATATTTGTTTCAAGCTCATGTAGAAATATCCTAGTTTTCGTAAGAAATATAATTGGTCAGTGATTCACCTCTTGGAAGCATTTAAATGTTCTTAGTGTTCATAAAATAATTCTAAAATAATAATAAAATAATATAATTGTTCAGGTATTTTGCCTACAATTGTTTTCTCATTCATCATAAATTTAATTGTTTCCTTAGAATAGTATTTGAGCTTAAAAAAACATGTCATCTTTATGGGGAGTCAATTTTGTTCATCTTTAAGGACCAGTTAGAGTCACTGGGAAGGCACTACTGAAACTGCTCACAGAAAGAATTTACATGAGTTTCACTACCATCTTTAAGAACATGTTGGCTTTCACCAAGACTGCAACCGCTTATGCTTTCTTCAGGGGGTCACATCACCTTTTAGGGACATCCTCCTGTCTTTAGAAAATCAATCTTTTTTTGATATCATTGATTACAAACAACCTTCAGGGCCCTGTTACCTAATCCTACATCCTACATCCTAATTCTACTACTTTCATGCAACTTCTTTATTCTACAATTCCCTTTGTGTATATTTTTTTCAAGGAAAATTTTATTTTCCAAATTTTATTTCTTTTGGTTTGACTGCAGGATGTTAACTAGCTCAATTTGAACCTGTTGCCTATTCATGGAGAAGTTAGATGATAACTTGCAAGCAGAATGTGCATAGACAGGTAGTTTTACATTATAAACTATTTAAACAGGAAAGTAAATATATATCTTGTCTATCATTGCTATTCTAGTCAAAGTCTATAGGCTGCAACTAAACCTACATATTCTATAGGCCTCGCTAAACCTACCACTTTGTTGGACTAATTTTGCCTTATGCTGCCTCTCTCCTTTTGCCTCTCTCTATAGTTATTTTAAAATATCTCTGATTTATGCACATTCTCTTGGTCTGAATAGGGAAACCAAATATTCTAAATATAGTTAATATTTTGTAATTTATGTCTCACTTTTTAGGATTGCTATTGAAAAACCAACCTTTTCTCAACCTATGTTAATCCTATTTTCCTCTTTAATGGCATTATGACTGAACAGTTTATCTACAATCATTTTTGTGTTTTTTAAAGATTTTATTTATTATTTTCACAGAGAGGGGAAGGGAGAAAAGCAGAGAGGGAGAGAGACATCAATGTATGGTTGCCTTTCACCTGCCTCTAGCTACAAACCTGGCTGGAGACCTGGCTTGCAACCTGGTTATGTGCCCTGACTGGGAATCAAATCAGCAACCTTTGGGTTCTCAGGCTGGCACCTTATCCACTGTGCTACCAGCTAGGGCCATACAATCATTTTTGTATAACTTACATTATTTAGTATTTGTTGTCTTGAATTATGTAATACTTCAAAAAATGGAGTACACATATATCATATAATGTTTTCCCCATAAAGAAGAAACTTATATGCTATTTAAAGGCATTTTAAATGCTAATTTCCTTCTACATTTTTTAAATCTTCAGTATTTTATCCCAAATGCAGTGCTGAGTGTTTTACTCTCTGGCAAATAATTAAGAATGTAATATATGTCAAAGTATGTCAGAATCAAGGGGATGACTATACAATTTTTAAAGTTGCTATTCTTTATTGTTGACAATGATTGCGTTATTTTAAATAGAAGGTCAAACTAATCTACCTGTAGTTCTGGCCTCTCCTATCTATGCTGTCACCCATTTCTCTTCTACTAGATAGTAATCCTTCCCTTCAAAATACTTAAGTATTTTCAACCAACTTTAATTTTCTATTAGAAAGCTCTTTCAAGAGAGCTAATACAGTCATTTACTACATGCATAATGACGAAGATTAATTGAGCTGTAGAAGCAGGATAGCAATCTGACATCTTTCATTCCACTGTACTCTGTCCAGAATCCTGTTCCAAGCTGCTCTAGAAGCTGCTTCCACCATGGTGTTTCATCCCACCCCCCCACCCTTGCATTAGGTGGGACTAACTACCATTTCAGAGATAAAGAGAGAGAAACTAGAAAGGTATCCCACAATTTTTTAGCAAATAGAACTTGTTTAGCTTGTGCTTCCCCATGTGTGATTCAGTGGCTGGCACTGGTTGGAGAAAACATGGAAATGAGTAAAATGGAGGTTCTTGAAATGTGCATGAAAAAGAATCAGACATGAAAGTCCCCCCCAAAAAAACGAAGTGAAAATGATAATAAGCCTTTATGCTACAGCTGTAGAGAAATAGAACTAAATGATATTTGAGGTGAAAGTGTGGGAAAGTCTTCATCTAGGCTGTGGCATTTAAAATAAGTGGTGTTGGATGTGAAGACCTCCATGTGCTGCCAGAGCAAAGACATGGGCATGCGAAAGAACATGGTCTGCTCAAGAGCAGAGCAGGGATTGGTGAGGTTGGGAGTGCATGTAAATGTATATTGCTATGTCTCAAAGAATAAGGAGAAACGAAGCAAAGCTAAGCTTCTTGCACAAGCCACACATGGAAGTTCTGAGATTCTGCAAAGTTTGAATTTTATCATAATATAGATGATGGAGATGTAATCTGTGTTATCCAACTGGATTCAGGAAGAATTTGTAAGCATTTTAGGATAATGTTAAACACTTGGGCTCTGAAATCAAACAGCTGGATTTGAGGAATAGCTCTATTGCTTACTGGTTGTTTAGGGTATTGGTTTAAATGTGTTTAAGTCTCAATTTCTTATTTGCAATGCAAGAATAATAATATAACTGACCTCATGGGATCTTGTACAAAGCAGTGAGATAATATGTTACAATCTGGTAATATTCTGTTTGAAGATGACAGGTGTTAAATGATGACATTCCTTGTGTTTATAGGGGGAAAAATGTGAAACTGGTTGTTGCATTGTATAATTATTTAGTAGCAGATTTGTTGTTTAAGTCTATTTTGTCTGCTGGTGTCAAATGAGCAGTAGACTGGCAAGGGGTACAGGTCAGAACAGAACAGAAGGTGCACACTTCTCTCTGGCCACTTTAAGCTGCCTGTGTGGGACAGACATTGGTGAGCAGGCTCAAGTCAAGAAGTAGGATGAAATCTTTACACCTCAAACTGTCTCTGTCTCTCTCTCTCTTTCTCTCTCGCTGTTCTTTTTATCATCCATCTACCTATCATCTCTTTCTCCCTCATGCTCTCTCATTCTTGCTTTCACTCCAAACCTATTACCTCTAATGAAAAAGTTTCTACATTGAACTCATTTCCTAACACTTACCCTGCTTCCACTACAACAGCCAAACAACTCTGCTCAAAATAAGGAATTATAATCAACAAGACATTGATTATTAAGTCCTCTGGATTTTACTTTCAGATACTTCTTTTCTTCAACTTTAACCCAGTTGTTATTAAGCCACCAATTTTGGGGTTATTTCAATATTCTAATAACTATCTGTATCTTCTATAATCTTCCTTTACAAAACTAGTAGAATTGTATTATTCTATTATTTTTACTCCATAAGCTGATATCTTTCTAATTCTTTAGCCCCATCAATATCTCAATTTTAGCTCACTTCAGCCTAGGCACCAAGATATCCTCTGACTTAGAGCAGTATGTATTGCCTTAGGAGGTAAATACTTGTGGATTTGAATCTCAGACCAATCGTCATTAACTATATAACTTGTTTGTTTTTAATTAATTTATTGTTGTTGTATTACAATTATCCCATTTTGTTCTCCCATTGTTCTCTCCTGGCCCACCCACCCCATACCCTCTCCCATGCCCATGTGTCATATATACTAATTCCTTGACTAAACTCTTCCCCTCCTCCCTTTCCTCCCCTCCTACCTTCCCTCTGGTCATTGTCAGTCTGTTCCTTGTTTCCATTCTCTTATTCTGTTTTGCTGGTGTGTTTGTTTTATTCATTATCTTCCTGTATTAGGTGAGATCATATGGTATTTGTCTTTCACTGCCTGGCTTATTTCACTAAGCATAACACTCTGCAGTTCCATTCCTGCTCTCACAAAAGGTCAGAGTTTCTTCTTTCTTTCTGCTGTGTGGTATTCCATTGTGTAAATGTACCAGAATTTTTAATCCATCCATCCACTGATGGGCACTTAGGTTGTTTCTAGGGCTTGCCTATTGTCAATAGTGCTGCTATGAACATAGGGGTACATAGGTTCTTCTGAATTGGTGTTTCAGGATTCTTTGGGTATAGTCCTCGCAGTGGAATTGCTGGACCCAAGGGCAGTCCCAATGACGATGAACCCAAACAGGCTGACACTAAGATGCATCATAATTAAGCTGGCAACATTCAAAGATAGAGAGAATCCTTGAGGCAACAAGAGAGAAACAGCTAATAACATACTAGGGAGCTCCAATAAGGTTATCAGCTGACTTATCAATAGAAACACAACAAGCCAGAAGGGAATGGCAAAAAATATTCCAACCAATGAAAAGCAAAGGCCTGCAACCAAGACTACTCTACCCAGCAAGGCTCTCATTCAAAATGGAAGGTGAAATAAGGAGTATCCCAGATAAAAGAAAGCTAAAAGAATACATTTTCACCAATCCAGCATTGCAAGAGATGCTAAAAAGACTGCTTTAAGAAGATGAAGAGAGAGAGAGAGCGAGGAGGAAAGAGAGAGATGAACACAGGCACAAAGGGGGAAAATCACAGTGAATAAGTACCTAACAATAAAAACCTTAAATGTAAATGGATTAAATGTTACAAGGAACTATTTAATTTGTTAAAAAAGTATTACTCTTCTCTGCATTCAGTTATGTCAGTATGTAAATAGTGATATAGTATCTGCATTGAAATAGTTTGTGATTATTCTAAACATTATGAAGGACCTAAAAAAGCTCCTGAGATCTTATATATTTCTAAAATAAATAATTTTTAAAAATGAGTGACCCCTAAAGTTAACTCAAATTGTTAGTGCATTTGTACCTGATATTCTTTACCACCTTGGACAACTAATATAATTATCCTTAAAGACTCACCTGACTCTGAATTACCCCTTTACTTCCCCAAGTAGAGTGAACATTTTAGTCCACTATTTTCTACTTTTTTATATGGAGCCATCTCTAGACAAGTGAGAAGTTCAAGCAACTTATAACCAGTCCTGTGTTTACCTAATGATCTGGCTATAAAATCAGCATCATTCATAAGCCCTTTTGGATATTATTGAAGATACAGACATTAAAATAGAATTTTGATGAGGTAAAAAAGTGGGTTGTAACTATCCTATGGGTTTACTGTATCAGTTGTCCTACACAAGAAAGAAAACATTGTTTCTAATTCTTTACACTCTGTCATCTTTGTCTCCACAACTTTTATCACTAAGAAGTTCACTGAGGACTGAGGACAAAGGAATTTATAGGCATAAGAGATCTGTCCTGAAAGTATTGAGCCAGTGTCAGTATAATTAAAACCATTTGCTCGGTTGATACTTTCAGGACAGACCTATGTGCACAGCACAATTCCTAAACCAAGTTGAAAAGAAGTCAATTGACCTGCCTCTAATATATGTATTTAGTGAGGTGACAACACTGATAGTATACCTATAGGCTTGTCAGAGACTTCTTGAAAAAATGATGGGTAGATAGATATTCCAGTGTAACTACAGGCGAGAGGTTTGAGAATGAGGAGTTTAGAAGTAAGTTATACGATGAACCAGGGGACAAAGAGATTCATAGAGTGCCTCTCCTATCTAGATTGGAGGCCTTGACTATCTAAGTGCAAACCCCAGCTCTTCTTAATGCTTAGTGCTGTGATCTTGGAAAATGTGACTTAAATACTAGGTGCTTTAGTTTCTTAACTGTCCCAGCCTCAGAACGTTGTAGTAATAATTATATATAAATGACTTGGAGCAGTGTTATATAATTGTTAGTGTTATTGTTGGAAAACGTTGGTAGTAAGGCATAATTTACTGCAGGGGTGTCAAACTCATTTTCACTGGAGGCCACATCAGCCTCGCGGTTGCCTTCAAAGGGCCAAATGTAATTTTAGGACTGTATAAATGTAACTACTTTTTAACAGTTAAGCAAGCCAAAACAAGGTGCCAGGACAAAGGTGCCGGGCCGGATAAAACAAGGTGGAGGGCCAGATTGGGTCCACGGGCTTTGTGTTTGTCACCCGTGATTTAGTATTAAAAGCTTTAGAGGAATTGGAGCAATATTATCACAACTGTGGCTTAGCAAGAAGCAAAAAATCTCAGTCATAAGAACTAAGTTGTCAAGGTCCGTTGTTTTGTACAAACACAAGGGGGAAAAAAAGCAAATGTGTGAATGCTGGTTCTAATCTGGTCAGGACCAAGATTACGTACTGGGGGCTTGTGAAAGGAAAAATTTCAAGTGGTACTTGGAATGAGGAGTGGAAAGATTTAGTGACAGGGCCCTTAGAAAGGCCTTTAGAAATGATTTCAAAATATAGTCAGATTTTTACAAACTTACTTATTGGGAAAAAATGATGCCCGGAATTTCAAACAACTTATCCATGCATGTTTAAAAATAATTCCATCTTACACGTTATTTAGCCCAATAACACTATCTACTTAATGGTTCCATCTTTCAGAAACAAATTAAATTCCGGAAGGTTTGGAATACCCAAAGAATAATTTAAATTGCTAAAGAGGGCGGAAGATTTTAATTATACTTTTATGATAGTCAGTGTTCCATCCCACTCAGAGCTCCTAGCTGAGGTCGAACCGGCCAGAGCGGCCTTTAGTGTTGGTTTTGTGATGGTCCCGGTCCCGGGTGTCTTTTGTCCTCTCACCTTTTTCTCAGTTAGACGCTATCACAATCTACCAGAATGTTTCCTATTTCTTTCTAATTATGACCATCAAATAAGATCTTAAAAAGTTAGGTGGAAAGAGCCAGCTATGTGCTACAGCTGTGCACATTTGCCCACGAGGTGGTGAAAGGGCTTGCAGAGGCAGCGTGGCCTCCCTGCAAAGGGCAGGAGGGATGTAGGAACACACTTGTTCATGCTGCTGCTGCTACCTACATCCCCAGGGCCTTGGAGAGGCAGAGTAGGAGAGGGAACGTGAGAGCAAGAGTGGCCTTAGAGTGACTAGACTCTTTCCTTACTTCTCAGAGCAGTACAGAGGTCACATAAATCTAAACACAATCATGGAAGGTGGTCAGTTAGGTCAGCTACCTAAGTCAAAGCTAAGAGGACAGTTCCAGTTTCCTGAAGGGAGGGAGTAGAAGGTGGGAGAAATGACCAGAACATGATTAACCTCTCTCTGCCTAGCACTTCACATTTTCCGCAGACCTTAGCTTATTTAATCTTCCCAGCAAAGTGGTGGCTGTAACTCCTCTGTAACACAAAATAACTCTCTTCCTTCTCAGATTCAATAAAATATGCTAAGTAATGCAAAGAAACCTGCTTTTATTATTTTTATACTTACCTAAAACATTTCATTCCATTTTACTTTATTTTCCAAAACTTATCTAAACAGTTTATAACATCTTTTGTTTTATAAACAAGGTGTTTTTATTCTGTAAATGAAGCATTTAATGATTTAAAGTGTCAAATCTAAAATTAACCAAACTTTTCCCTGAGTGCATGAGAAGTGAGTCAATGAAGTAATTTATGAGTTAATAATACACCCCACACTTTAGAATTAATGAAAGAAGAAAAAAAAAACAAAACTACTCACTAGTCCATATGAAGCAGAATTATCCTAAGATAAGCAATAAAGACTGGCATAATCATGAAAAGGACCAAAATAAGCTTTTTAATGCACCCTACATAATTATTCTCAGCTATGCATTTTTTCATTGCTTCTGTATCTTCATAATTGGACCAATCTTTTCTTGACATTAATAAGCATGCATTTAAATTCTCAGTGTGGCATCAACACTTTCAGAGGACACTTATAATGAAAGTCACATAAGTTAGCTAAACTAATTAATGGATATCAATTTTTCTTGATATCCTTCATTTCCCGCCACATTGCCTTGATGGTTGGTTATAGCATTAAAATGCTGCTATCTTCTATGGTTCATATCCAAAGGTATTCATAAACTTAATTTACTTTTCACATTTTCCTATTTTAGGATTTATGTTAAGATAAAGTGGTAACACATGGTAACTTCCACCAGGCTGGAGTACCAGCTGGTGGTACTCCCTTGTTAAAAAAAATCATCCATCTTCGCTTTTGTCATTTGGTGAAAAGAAGGTTTAATAATACACTTAAAATGAGAATTAAAAAATGATAATAACAAGCAAAAATCTTAGATAATATATAAAGAGGAGTAAGAGTAATCATCAGTGAAAATTTTTCATCATCTCTACAGAAAGGTTAATAACCAAGAACAAATTTGCACAGCAGTTTTGCAGAAGGCCTGAGAAGACTCAGTAGTGGGAGAAGATGAGGTGACTAGCATGCGAGTTAAGAGTGGCTATGGGCAGTGTACTGGAGTACACCCCCTTGATTTATATGTCATGGATATTTTTATAACCTTTGCTGTATTACTAATGAAAGAAATACAAGTGTAGTTCTTTTGCTATTGAATGTTAGCTATTATTTTCTTGCTAATGTTTTCCCAGAAATTACATTAATTAAATTATTAGTACCACAGTTGTTTGAATAAGACTTTAAAAAGCATTTCCAACAGTACCCTTACACACTGATAAGAACAATGTCATCAGTATTCAGTTTAAAAATAAGGCAGCCAGGGCATAGGAAAGTATTTCAGTAATAATTACAAAGTCAATTAAAAGGTAAAACAGTCTGACTTATTTATTTTAATAATAATTAGTAGTTTATAATTTATTTTAATAATAATAATTAGTAGTTTTTGATGTACAGGTTTATCTCTTTCTTTGTTAAGTTTATTCCTATATATTTTCCCCTGGTGAAGAGGATGATAGTGTAAGGAATAGAAATATTTCAGGGTAGTACAGCCTACAGACAGAAGGCTAAGGGCGAAGGGAGACATGTCTCAGCCGCTGACCCAGTAATCCTGTGCCTGGTCTGCTAAGGCTGCCGGGCTTTCTGATCAACACAAGTAAACTATGATAGTGCAGGATGGCAGGGGAGCCCTTGAAAGTCTGCATGTGTCATCTCCTCTAGCTGGGAGAAGGAAAACCTTGAGACTGTGCTTTCATCCCAAGGCCTAGAAGGGGAGGGGGACTACAGTGCTAAGAAAAACCCCTAAAACATCTTTGATTAACTGGCTGGCCCCTTCATGTAAGCAAAATGAACAAATAGTCTAGAGCAAGATAAGGATGAGGGTTAACAGAACCCCACCCACACCTACGTTTAAGTAGTCATATCTCCTTTGAACAGAGGGAGGGGAAACAGCCAGTGGTCCTTAGACACAACAGGAAGATTGTGCCTCCCATAGTACTCAGCCAGTGAGGAATCTGAGCAGGGGACCTGCGCACTAAGGAATAAAGCCCCACCCCCATTGGGTGTGCCTGCCCACCAGACCGACACCCGATCTTGCAAGATCATCAGTAAAGCCTCACTTTCACTGTACTTTTTGTTTCCAAGTCCATTTCTTGAGTTTTGGACTGGTGAAGGCATTTCTCACAATGGTAACATAGATATGGGGATTCATTATACTGTTCTACTTTTATGTTTTCAAAATTTTTATATAAAAGATTAAGACATGACAGAGTCAGAATAAAATACAATTTTCTGGGGAAAAAAACAAAACAAAACTCCTCACTCTAATGAAAATGGCCTGCCTACGTGCAGTAGAAAAGATACAGATCAGTCACTTATTAGCTACTAATTACTTACAATTTTTGTCATTTTTCTTCAATGCCATGGCCCTTATTTATGCCCCTTTACATAGCCATTATCTTATAAATAATTTTGTTAATATATAATTTGGCAATTCACTTTTTGTTGTTTTTCCTGTAGTCATGACAGCAGTCATTGGGTACAGCCACCAGACAGGTAGGACTATGCTCTGTACCACCCACTATGAGATAGTTGTTCAGTTGGGACCAAAGTTAATAAAACCTCACCACAACATTTATTAAAGTGGGCAACATAATTGCCATTCAAAATCAGTCTTATAGAGTTATTTCTACCCAATTCTGAGCTATAACCCTGTCGACAAATGAATAATTAAAATAGTAAATGCTAATTGAAAGCCAAGAAAAAGTAATCTTCAATGAAAAAGGAATAATTACTAACCCAAAGTGTAAAGAATGATTTTATAATATGATACTATTCATCAAACTAAGAGAAGAACATGAAAAGTAGACACATGTAGTAGGAACAGGACCCTGGAAATTATTAACCCAAATAATAAAAACAATCCCTGGAGGCAAATATTATACATACAATTTAAGCACAAAAATAGTTGATACATCAGTATATTTATGTGAGACTCAATTGTCTTGAATAGCAAAATATCATAGTATTTTATCAAAAATAGAAACTCTAACCCACTCTATATGCACACAATTACTTGAGAGTTAACAACAACAACAAAATTACTTGGTAAATGCAAATGAAAATAATTCAATTTTGGCATTGGAATAAGAGGTCAAATTTAATATAGAAAGTATCAAATGATGCAAAGCAAACTGTATAATGATAATTTATAAATCATAAAAATCACAATATAGGGTCCTGGCTGGTGGCACAGTGGATAAAGTGCCAGCCTGAGAACCCAAATGTCGCTGGTTCAATTCCCAGCGAGGGCACATAACCAGGTTGCAAGCCAGGTCCTCAGCTGGAGGCAGGTGAAAGGCAACCATACATTGATGTTTCTCTCCCTCTCTGCCTCTCACCCTTTCCCTCTTTGAAAATAATAAAATAAAAAATATATATTTTAAATCACAATGTAGAATTATTAGGAAGTTTTATATATCAATCAGCATTTATATAGCAAACATTTTCAGAAATATAAAGTGTAATAAACAAAATAATTGTAGGAAACTTAAACTAAGTCTATTATTGCTATGTATACATAAGTAAATATATTAAGAATAAAAATAACATTAGGGATAAAGTAATAAAGGAGATATAAAATTCTTTTTGTTTCAGTTGCAGACTTTCTATTGAAATGTTAAATGTTTTATTGTTTACACTGTTTACAGTTGTCCCATTTCTTCCCCATTGTTCCCCTCTACCCAGCCTGCTCCTATTTCTATAGTCAACCATGGGTGGGTCTTTCATGTATGTTCTTTGACTAATCTCTCCTTCATTCCACCATTATTCCCCTCCCTTCTTCCTTCTTCCACTGTCAGGTTATTCTATGAATCTATGCCTCTGGCTCTATTTTGCTGTAGCTTATTTTGTTCATTAGATTCCTCTTATGAGTGAGATTATATATTTATCTTTAACTAACTGAACTATTTCACTTAGCATAATAGTTTTCAATTCCATCCATGCTTTTGCAAAAGGCAGGGATTCAGTCTTTTTTTTTTTTTTTTTTTTTTTAAGATTCTATTTATTTATGATTTTTGGAGAGAGGGGAAGGGAGAGAGGCAGAGAGGGAGAGAGACATCAATGTATGGTTGCCTTTCACCTGCCTCCAGCCATAGACCTGGCTGGAGACATGGCTTGCAACCTGGTTATGTGCCCTGGCTGGGAATCGAATCAGCGACCTTTGGGTTCATCAGTCTTTTTTTTATGCTGTGTGATGTATCATTGTTTAAATATACAACAGTTTTTTATTCACTCTCCTACTGGTGGGCACTTAGGCTGTTTCTAGCACTTGGTTATTGTAAAGAGTGATGCTATGAACACAGGGGTGCATAGGTTCTTTTGAATTGGTGTTTCAGGATTCTTAGGGTATACTCCCAGAAGTGGAAACATTGGATCAAAAGGCAGTTCCATTTTTAGTTTTTTGAGGAACTTCCATACAGCCGTCCCTAGTCTGCACTCCCACCAACAGTACACTAGGGTTCTCTTTTCTCTATATACTTGCTAGCACTCGTTGTTTGTTGATTTATTAATGATAGCCATTTTAATTGGATTGTTTGTCTTTTTGGTGTTTAGTAGCATGAGTTCTTTATATATATTGTAGATTAAATGCTTACCCAGTGTATTGTTGACAACTATGTGCTCCCATAGAGTTGGTGTCCTTTTCATTTTTGTCAGGTTTCTTTAGCCCTGTAGAAGCTTTTCAATCTAATGTAGTCCCATTTGTTTGTTTGTTTGTTTTTCCTTATTTCCCTTGCCCTAGGAGATATATTGGCAAAAATATTGCTATGTGAGATATGCCTGTTTTCCAGTAGGATTTTTATGGCATCATAATTTATATTTAAGTATTTTATCCATTTGGAGGTTATTCTGGTGAATGGTGTAAGTTGTTGGTCTGGTTTCATTTTTTCCCAATTCAGTTCTCCCAACACCATTTATTGAAGAAACTGTCTTGATTCCATTGTATGCTGTGTCCCCTTTGTCAAGTATTAATTGACCATAAAACATGGATTTATTTCTTGGCTCTCTATTCTGTTTCATTGATCTACAAGTATTTGTCTGTTCTTAGGCCAGTACCAGACTGTTTTGGTTTCATTTTACATACGCATACACAGTCAAATATATTTTATGTCTTGAACATAAACAATGTACTTTAATTTTCCATGCCCAAGAAAATAGATCCAGACAATTCTTCATACTGTTGGATATTCTATAAAAAGAAAAATATTATATACCATATTCTCTGGCCATAATGTGGGGAAATTATAAGTTAGTTTATATGAATTTTAATGTAATTGATAGCCTTTGGATAATAATGCTGTATCGCTATAGGTTCATTGATTGTAACAGATGTACCATTCCGGTAGAAGATGTTGGTTAAGGGGCTGTGCTTGTGTGGGACAAGGGGCATACAGGAAACCTCTATACCTTTACTCAGTTTTGCTATAAACCTAAAATTGCTTTAAAAACTGAAGTTCTATTTTTTAATCCTTATCCAGGATATGTTAATTAATCAGAGAGAGAGAGAGACATTGATATGAGAGAGAAACATCCATCTGTTACCTCCCTTATAAGGCTTGGCCAAGCCTGAAATCTAGGTACATGCCCTGATCTGGAATAAAACATCCAACCTTTTTGGTGTACAGCAGGGGATGGTCCACCCAGCTAAGCCACCGAGCCAGGGAAAAACTAAAGTCTGTTTTTTAAAATAATAATAAAATCTCAACCACCATGAATTTACCAAAAATTAAAACAAAAACCAAAACACACAAACTTCATGTTTTTAAAAGATTTTATTTATTATTATTTTTAGAGGAAGGGGAAGGGAGGGAGGCAGAGGGGGAGAGAGATATCAATGTATGGTTGCCTTTCACCTGCCTCCAGCTATAGACCTGGCTGGAGACCTGGCTTGCAACCTGGCTATGTGCCCTGGCTGGGAATTGAACCAGTGACCTTTGGGTTTGCAGGCCCGTGCCTTATCCACTGTGCCACCAGCCAGGGCCAAACATCATTTTTGTAAGATTCTTGGTAGCAGAGTGAAAACAAGTACCTCAGTTTTATACTGTCTACAAAGAAACTTATTAAAAGTACTATATGTCAGTACATATTAGCAAAATTAAAGAAGTTCTCAGATGAAAATCTGTGCCCTAAACCCTTCTATTGTCTAAATATTTAAAATAACAGACTACACATTTGAATAAACTAATAGAGATAGCCAAAATAAATGGAAGGAAAGATGGAAAAGCATTAAAGATAAAAACAAATAAATGTATTATAAAAAGTATTTAAAATACAAAATGAAATAGTAAATCAACTACAAACAATAAATAAAGGTAACTAATTATAAAAGTACACTGTCAAAATACAAGTGACTAAATAATTTGAATAAAGGAACAGCACACTACTTATAAAATAGCAGCTGATTAAATACTATTTAAGTAAAATTGAAAACTCTGGATAAAGCAAATACTATCCAAAAAACATGTGTTATTCATAATGTCCATCATAGCATCAAAATTACTAGTTAATTAAAAATGAACCAATATGAACATAAACACAAAGTGGAAGGAAATGCTTCCAGGGCATATTAATACCATTAAAATGTTATGAAGACTTCACAATTCCATATGATAAAGCCTGAAAATCTAACAGAGTTTTGAATATCACAAATCTAGAACTGCCATGCATTATAACTTGTTATAACCTAGAACTGTTCCAAATATAGATTAAACATTTTTCAACTCTATGGGAATATCTCAGAGTAAAACCTATGAGTCTAACTCGGGTACATTCCTTTTATCAGAGATAATTTCCCACCCCAGTCCAAGAAACACTCAGATTATTTAGGAAGTCAGCTCTAATTTAATAAACAACATTTACTGGCCTTCCTGGTCTTTGAAATAACATATGACGATTATGGTACACTCTTGGATTTCTGTACATATTTCTTGTCATATTAAAAAGTAAGAAATGGAAATTGGTATTTACTAATCAACAAATTTATGTCAACCACAATGCTGTACTGATCTCATTGGGTAAGTATATTCATTCTTTTTTTTTTTCTTACTGTCTCTATTTTTTTTAAAAAAAAATTATTGTTGTTGTGTTACATCCATCTATTTCATTCTTACAGCAACTCTTTAGAGGTGGGAAAAATAAGTTTTTCTGAAGAAGGAAAACTAGAGTCAGAAAAGTTAGAGAACATCAAAATGAGAAAAAGTATAGTATGTAGCAGAAGTGGTATTTGAACATTTGCTTAATTCCAAAGATCATGATCTTCTTCCTTTTTTTAGTATTTAAGGTACATTTTATTTATTTATTTTTAATTTCATTGTTGTTATATGACATCCATCCCCTTTTTCCTCCCCTCTGTCCCCTTCCCCACCCACCCACTCCCCCACAAAGTCAATCCCACTTGTTGTCCATGTCCATGGTTCTTCCATGCTAGTTCCTTGACTACATTGCTCCCCTTCTCCCCACCCCCCCACCTATTCCCTCCCCCAACCTTCTTCCCACTGAAGACCTATTCCTTGTATTCATGTATCTGGTTCTGTTTTGCATGTTTGTTTTGTTCATTATTGTCCTGTAATGGTTGAGATCATATGGTATTTATCTTTCACTGACTGGCTTATTTCACTAAGATCATGATCTAATGTGCTCTAGTGAATAGACCTGCATGTACTAAGCACCTAAAACTTCCATCGGGAGGCAGTGCAACATAATGATCAGGACCATGTGCTCTGTAGCCTGTCTTGGTCTGGATGCTAATTTCAACACTGACTCAGATATTTGACTTGAGTGGGGAAAGTTATTAACATCTCTTAGCACTACTGTCTGGGTGTAAAAGTAGTGTATATACCCTATCAGGTTATTACAAATATAAATTAATGAATCTAGTTATTAAAATTAATTATTTCAGAGGATTTGGTTGTATGTGACTCATAGTATTTAATATTTGTTAACTATAACTCTGATTTTGTTTTTATTATTTCATTAGTAAATATTTATTTTCAAGACTAGTTATGCCATGATTAATATTTTGTAAGATGTTATTTATTATTCTTTAGAGAGATGGGCAGGGAGAGAGGCAGAGGGAGAGAGACATCAGTGTACGGTTGCCTTTCACCTGCCTCCAGCTATGGACCTGGTTGGAGACCTGGCTTGCAACCTGGTTATGTGCCCTGACTGGGGAATTGAACCAGCGACCTTTGGGTTCACAGGCTGTCCCCTTATCCACTGTGCCACCAGCCAAAGTTTGACTAATTTTTTTAAAAGGTGGAATTATCTTGCAATTTGCTCTAAAGACAGGACATTCTATAAACACATTTTCTGAAATAATTTTCTAATAATAACTACAACTGTTATAAACTACTGCTGAAATATTTTTCTCAAGCTACTTGCTGTACTTATTTATGCCTTCGATATGAATGAAATAGCATAAAGGCTTATTAAATCTATGTTTTACCAATTCCTAACTTAATCATTACAAATTTAAAAGATGCCAAATGGAAATGACACTTTTAATTAATTGTCTACTACATAGCTATATAAAATAGTATATATTACTAACAGAGATTCTTCTGACCAGAGGAGTTAAAAAAATGTTTAAAGTCAAATTCAGTTGATAATTTCCAAACAATATTAGATATAAAAAAACTAAAAGTGTAGGACAAATTTAGACATTAATATAAAATTTGTATTGACAAGTAACTTAATAAGGACTTGCCACATCTTCCAGCACTGAAATTTTTACCACTGCTTTTAAGAATTTAATATTTCATTCTAATAGGACCCAATTCTGATATTTCAAACTCCCCTAAAATGTTTATTTGATATTGCAAAATTTGTAACCTTTAAGTAAATGAAAATACTTGATAAACATTTTTTCCTTTGTAGGTAAGATTTGGTTATATTTAAAAAAAAATATATATATATATATATTTAAAAAATATATATATATATATATATATATATATATATATATATATTTAAATTTCATCCATCATATTTAGAGAGAGAGAAAGGGGGAGAGGCAGAGGGAGAGAGACATTAATGTGTGGTTGCCTTTCACCTGCCTCCAGCTACAGACCTGGCTGGAGACCTGGCTTGCAACCTGGTTATGTGCCCTGTCTGGCAATTGAACCAGCGACCTTTGGGTTTGCAGGCTGGCACATTATCCACTGTGCCACCAGCCAGGGCCTTAAAAATTTCTAATCATTTCAAAGTTCTTTCAAGTGTGTGGGTGAGGCAGGAGAAAATGGGGACACTATAAAAGAACAATAAAAAAGACAAAAATAGACATAATTTCTCATCTGTAAGATTTGTTTTCCTTTCTTCCCAGTGACATTGTTTATTTCCTGTGAAGTACTTTTTTAAAAAGACCTATTTAGGCTTATTCTATCTGAAAAATAACAACAAAAGCAACAGAAAAGTAAAGTCAGTCTAAGGTGAAGGGACTGGCTCATCTTCCATTCTTATCTTTACCTAACATGAACTTAGTAAAAAAAAATATTTAATGTATTTGTGAAATTTAAGAAAGGAAAGTAAAGATTTCTTACAATTATGTTTCCTCAGGATTTCAATGAGAATTGTTGGCATTATGCCAACAATTAAACAATTAAAAGTTATTTGATAAGCATATTATAGAAAGAAATAGAACTATTTGTTCACTTAACAAAAACTAATGCAAACTTTATTTTTTTTAAGTGTGAATCTTCTTGTAACTTGAGAAATATTGCTAAAATAGGATGTTTCTCTGCTCTGAGATAGCAAAAATCCTGTCCCCCATTCTTATAGCTCCTGTGCACTGGATTAGGTCAGAGGATATGTACCAAGTAACAAATAAATATATCATGAAACTAATTTCAGGTTATGATTAGTTTTATGGAGAAACTACTGTTGAGTGAGACTTGAGGAAGGAAGGAACATTAGATTGTTTAATGGTCAGGGTTACTTGGTTTGAGAACTGATACTTAAGAAGTGAAAGGAGCTTGCTACTTGAAGATCAGGAAAGAGCCTCTGCATTAGAAAAGGAGGGAAATTTGCAAAGTCTGAGTGACAGAAAGATGTCATCAAAACAGATAAATGGATAAAGTATTTGGAGACCAAGTCTTGTGAAGACTCTTAGGCTTTCACAGTATACTTTTACGTAATATAGACAGATGTAATTTTCCTTTTGAAAGGTTCACTCTAGCTTCTCATTTGTGAATATACTATATTTAAGAAACAGGGAATTTGGAAGTTCCATGATTATAGTTACACAGGTAAGAAAAGCTAACCCACAGAGGTTACAACAGAGAGAGATAAGTGAACGAGTATAACCTGTTCACTTATAACCTGTATAATCCATGTATAGGATGGATGATGAACTGAATATTATAGTCTGAGTGTCATAGAGGACTCAGATGTGACAATATTGCCTTTTGATTCTGAGTAACTGGGTGGTTGATATTTTCAGCTACTGAGGTAGGGAAGCAGAGATTAAGTGAACCAGTATTCTCCTACTACATTAGCAATGTCCTCTACCATCACTTCTGCCCTATGTAGTGCAATGTTGTTTTAAAAAGACTGACATATGTTCTTAGTTCCCAATACTAATAAATATCAGAATAGGGAAAATTCTGTAAAGGAACTTCTGATAGGAAACCATTAGAGTGTATTCTTTAAGGCATAAAATCCAGTAAAAGGAATTTAGAAAAACTTCAATTTTGACAGACTATCCATAGTGGTAGAACATCCATTAATAATGGTATAGGAATATCATGTAATGGCTGAAATATACAGAGGATAATAATAAAAATATATAATAATACATTAAATAAGTATAAGAAAAATTAACATCTTCCCCCTTTCTCTATATAATTTCATTTAACCCAGGGTCATTGTCCTGTTTATTTATTGCTGAATTATTACATCTGTCAAAATTTAGATACTTAAAGTGGCAGCAACCTTACTTTTGCTCACAAATGTGCAGTTTTTGCTGGATTCAACGGAAATGGCTTTTCTACTTGATGCAGCATCAGCTGGTATGGAGCAAATGAGGCTGGAGGATTTAGCTCCAAGATGGCTTCCTTGCATAGCTGGCATTGGGTGTTGCCTGTGAGCTGTCACCTGCTTTAGTGCTTCTCATGAGCCTCTCCATGAGTCTGCATGCACTTGCTCACACACCGGCAACTGACTTCAGTCAGCAAGTGTTCAAGGAGGCCCAAATGCAAGCAGCAAAGCCTATAACTTAAGTGTTAGAAGTCCCTAAACATTCCTACAATGTTCTGTTGGTCCAACAATTCACTGAAGCCAAGCCAGATTCAAGAGAAAGGGAGTAAGAATCCACCTCTCAGAAGAAGAAGAAAGTAATTTGTGGTCATCTTTAATCTTCCACAGACCATCTTATTAATTCCATCAGGTTTCTAATAAGTAAATAAATGAATACTGTTCTGCCTTCTTGCATAATGGCTAACAAGGACATTTCCGCTTTGCATGGTAACAATGAGTATGCTTATGGTACAATGAAGATTTGAAAAAGGAAATCCATATATGTGGATTAACCATAAACTCAATTGCAGGTGGTTATGACAAAAAAAAAAAAAAAAAAAAGTTTTCAAGTAGCATTTCCATTACAATGATTCAATGCTAAAAAACAAATTGGAATGCCAAATAATGTTCAGTTGAGTTGTGTCCTCAGATAACATTCTTCTTCTAATTGCAGCTCTTGCTTTAGAGAACAGCAATTAGGAAATTACATATGCTGAGAAAAGAGACTCAGAAAAGGCCTTGAGATCCTGGCTCATCATTGTTAATGAAGTCATACAATCTGTCTTTACTTATTAGAGCTTTTAAGCAGAGAACAGCTGAAAAATAAGGCTTATTTAAAATGAAATTACAGAAAGGCAGAAAGACTTTGATAAGTGTATTTGAAAGAAGAGTATTTTTTCACCTGTTCATGTGGTGAACATCTGTGGTTTTTTGGCAATCGTGTTTCCACTCAGAAAGAAACTCCTAGTTCAAAGACTCATCCTCCCTTGTATCTATTTCTTTGAAGTATTCCCTTGGATCCCTTAAACTCTGGGTAGCCAAACAGTTTTGGCATGTGGGATATAGATTCATTACAAATTGAGCCTCAGGATTCAATATTTTTTCTTTCACTCTGTCATTACCTGCTTGTGCTTTTAACCAGGTTGTTTGACCACTTGGCCTTGCATTTAAGCAGAAAGGTCACTTTCACAGGCAAAACAATAGTGAGCATGAGTGTAACATGAGCTTTGCCTGCAAATTTTCACATGAAAAGAAACAGAAAACACGGGGAGATTGTTAACTGATGGTGATAAATAGACAATAGAGAGGGCATGCATACTGGTAAAGGTCTCTGATATGTTTAAATGAGAGTGATTATGCTAATTTTAAAGATTGTCAATAGTGAAATGCAGTTTGTCTTTGATAATTTATTTTTAGGAATAAAGTTAAAAGCTCACTAATTCAGTTTATGACTTGAAAGCAAAATATTCTAATGTTCACTCTTAAAACATACAAAACAACTTCTATATAAGAGTTGGATGGGTAGGACCATTATATACATTTTCAATCATAATATTATGTTAATAAAACCCAGCCATTATCAATGACATAAGTATATACCATTCACAGCTCCCAGGTTTTACTAAATCTTAGATTAATCACAATCTAGGGATCTGCCAATGTGTATTTAGAAATAACCTAAGATTTTCTATAGCTCAGGTTAGATTAATATTGGCAGGCATTAGTGATAATGATTCCGTTCAAATATTTTTTTCTGAAATAGTACATGGTAAGAAATTTCAAGGGGACATTATTACAGTATCCATTTATTGGGTCATTTCATATTTCTCTTTCATATAATAGTTATTTCTCAGAATTTTTACTAAATGGATATTGCAGTTTTTCTCCTTAATAGAAATGCCATGCTGTAATTAGAAGGCTATGGCTAAAAATAGGAAGGAAGGAAGGAAGGTCTTTCTTTGTCTCTTACTACAGCCTTGGTTTTAGAGTCTATTTGTTGGCTATAAGTATAGCTATCCCAGCTTTCTTTCTCTGCTGTTTTCATGGCATTTTTTTTTCTTCCCTTTACTATTAGTCTCCATGTATCTTTTGATCCAAGGTGAGTCACTTGGATGTAACATATATATATATGTTTTCTTATCCATTTCTTGTTTTCTTATCCATTCAACTACCCTAATTTTTTGGTTGGAGCATTTATGTCATTTTATTGATTCATATTTAGTGCCATTTTATTGTTAAATTATTTTCATCTGTTTTTTCTTCTTCTTGAAGCAAGCCCTTTAACACTTGTTGCCATACTGGTTTGATGTTAATAAACATTTTTTGTTTTTGTTTTTTTGGTGTTTTGTTTAGGAAACTTTTTATTTCTCCTTTGATTTTAAATGACAGACTTGCTGAGTAATGTAGAATTGGTTGTAGGTCCTTGCTTTTCATCACCTTCAATATTTCATGCTACTCCCTTCTACCTTGAAATGTATCTGTTGGGAAATAAGATGACAGTCTATTTGGCACTCCCTTGTGTACAACTACTTGCTTTTCTCTATGATGTGTCTTGGTGTAGGCCTCTTTGAGTCCAGTGTTTTTGGGAGTCTCTTAGCTTGCTAGACTTGTGTGCCTTTTTCCTTCACCAGGCTAGGGAACTTTTCAGTCATTATTTCTTCAAACAGGTTCTCAATCCCTGACTTACTTTCTTCTTCTTCTTGTATTCCCATGATGTGGATGCTGTTACACTTCATGTTGTCCCAAAGGTTTCTTAAGCTCTCCTCATTTTTTAAAATTCTTCTTCTTTTTTTTTTTTTTTTTTTGCTGATCTGTTGAGTTTTATTTTCTACCTTGTCTACCAAACCACTAATTTGATCCTCTGCTTCATCTAACCTACTTTTTATTTTAAATATTGAGTTCTTTATTTCTGACTGGTATTTTTATTTTGTGGTTTGTGTGTCTTTTATCATGCTGTTCAATGTTCTTATAACCATTACTCTAAACTCTCCAACTGATAATTGCTTCCTCTACTTCATCTAGTTCTCTTGTTCTTTCATTTAGAAACTGTTTCTACATCTTTCCATTTTTGCTGCTTCTTTGTATTTGTTTCTATGTATTAGGTAGATCTGCAATAACTATAGTGTGGACCTATACTGCATGTGACTGACCCTGGAAAACCGCTCTGGACCTATCAGTGATTCTGCATGTGACTGGCCCTGGAAAACCTCTCTGGACCTATCAGTGATTCGCTACTTGTGGCTCCTTCTGCTGGACCTGGGTGTGTGCAGAAAGAACCAGGCTACACACAAGGCTGCCTTTTACCAGTATCATGCCTGGGGTAGCGTCAGCCAAAGTCTCAGTACTCCCAGAGATCTGTCTTAGTTTTTAAATGTAATCACTGAGATAACAACCTCCAACTGTACTCAGGGCTTAAGCTCCACAGGGTGCGGTAGAGTAATCCTGTGGGTGGGGCTATTGCTTTCCCTCAGACTGATGCCATTTAGATAGAATTGCTCTGTCTGGGAAAGATGGCTTCTGCAGTATAGACAATGACTCAACCCAAGGATCCTAGCAGCTATTCCTTCAGTTCTCTTTCCATAGCCACTAACCTCAGTCTCTGCTCATGTGAAGATCTCTAGTCTACTCTGCTCTCCTTCTGCCAGAGCCAAGGGTAGATGGCTGCAAATGACCTTTAAAGAAGCTCTCTGTGTCTCCAGTCATCTCTTCCTGGCAAACAGAAACCCCACTGCTTCTCGCAGCCATATATTATTTAGGTTCCTTTACTGGATCTGGTGCTGTAAGCTGAGGAGCCCCACTTGGGGTTTAGACCCCACATGTCTCTAATAAAATCCCCTAGCCACTGAAATATCCCCCTGGAACTTCAGCTGTCACCTGTGGGCACCCAGCCAGCCCTCTTACACCTCCTCCAACCTCCTTACCAGTCTCATTGTGGTAATGTAGCTCCTTCTATCTGTCTATGATTATAAGGCATCTCTCCAAATAGAGTTCAGTTGGTTATTCAGGATGATTTTTCTATAATTTAGTTGTAATTCCGTTTTGATCCTGCTAGAGGTTTGTGCAGATTCCACTTATTTCTTTTACCATCTTGGGCCTTCTATTAGAGGATTTAACATATACAAAATCCATAAAATATGCATGCTATAATTATATCAAATTTAACTGAGGAATGTAAAGTACATTTTTAGGCCTGACAATAAATAATTACAAAGTCTTTATCTTTCAGGCCTCAGGATGTGAAGCTGCCCTCCATTCCTTTAACACACACATAACAAACCAGAATACACAATAGATTTAATGTAGAGCCAGAACTTTGCAATTCTCGCATGGGAGTTGCAGTCAGAGAGTCAGGCTCCCCAAACCAGTTATGCTGTTAGAAACATTTGCATCTTTAATTTGGGCATCTTATTTCTCACTTTCTATCCAGAGGCTTTGAGCAGAAGGTCTCTTCAGACACTTTTGAGACCTCCTTATGAAGGAAGGAAGTCTCCTTTCCCCTTCCTTTCCTCCTTATATATAACAGTGAAGATACTTTCCTCCACTGTGCCTCTGTATCCAGTGCTTTTCCACTCCTAGGCACCCCACCCTCTTATTTTCCCACCATCCTCCGTGCCTGTAAAACTGTTGGAGTCTTTTGGCCAGGACTCTTGAGAAAGATCAACTTGCATCTGCCCTGATGTACCATAGCCCTCAGGCAGTGCATGCTTCCCTGGGGGAAAATGGAGCAGAGAAGTCAGCATTTTAGACTCTTGCTTCTACCATGGCAATAAATGATCAAAGGCTTAAGTTTTTCAGTTTTGGCCTCTTTTTCAGTGGGCTCTAATGATACCTGGAAGTTCCACTGAGTTTGTGACACTACTTGCTACAGTTACTATTGTAATTTAATCAGGTCTAGATTTCACCAAGATCTAGTTGTCATATGGAGATGTTATTGGAGTGTGATAAGACTAAAAGTTTTGCAGAAATCTAAGTGAAGCCTCCCGCTGTCATAGATTAATACAGTGTTATGGAGAAAGTAGGCATATTAAAGACATATTTAATAAGTAGAATCAATAGGTCCTAGTGATTGACTGAAAATAGAGGATTAAGAATGAGAGAAAATTGAGAATATGTTATATTAACTTCATACTGAAATCTTAACATCATCCCATTACTTCAGAATGTGAGTGTGTTTGGGGAAGCAATCTTTAAAGAGGCCAAGAGTGTAGCTCTTAATCTATTATGACTGGTGTCCTAATAAGAAGAGGAAATTTGAACAGAGGTACAGAGGTGAAATGGTATGAAGACACCATAAAAATATAGCCATTCACGAGCCATTGAAAGGAACCTCAGACAAAATCAGCCCTGCCAACACCTTGACGTTTGACTTATATCATCTAAAATTTTGTTTAAGCCATCTAGTCTGTGGTACTTTATTTTGGCAACCCTAGTAAAATAATACAAAGTGATGTCCAATATTTTGACTTAGGAAATTTGATTTTTGGTAGTTGTGCTTTCTGATATATTAAAGTTAGGAAGATGAGTGATCTGGGGAATGGGAGTCTGAGTTTATAGGTTCAAACTATAAACTGCATAAAAATCAGTCTGTGGGTCTGAGGTTTAGTAAAGTGTCTGTACTAGAAATAACAAACCATGAGTCATGAAGTGGTATGTAAAATATCATTGAAACCTAATACAAAAGGTTAAACTAGTCACAATATCTGTATACTTGAATATAACTGTGTCGACTTACTCTGTATTTCTATTCCTGTACAGTGCTATTAAAAACCTCCTACAAAGGAATAAAGAAGAAGGTAATGACAGTGTCTGAAGAAAGTGTGTTATGAATGTACAAAATATAAAATAGAATAAAGAAAAAGTGGTTAGAGCATAAAGCCAAGGTTAGTGGAGGTCTACAACACTGAGTTTATTGTTAAGTCTACCAGATTTTCAAAAGAAAATTCAGTGAGCTCTAAAGACCAAGTTAAATCAGAGTTCATTCATTATCAGTTTATATAGAACTTTTCTGATTTTATTTTTTTAAAGACCTTATTATTTTTAGAGAGAGAGGAAGGGAGAGAGGCAGAGAGGGAGTGAAAGATCAATGTATGGTCGCCTTTCACCTGCCTTCAACCACGGACCTGGCTGGAAACCTGGCTTGCAACCTGGTTATGTGACCTGACTGGGCATTTGAACCAGTGACCTTTGGGCCTTATCCACTGTGCCACCAACCAGGGCCTGATTTGATTTTTGACATATAATTTGTAACTACACTCATGGAGAACAATAAAGAATCAAAAATTTGAGAACATACACTCATGCAGCATGTACAATATTTTGCTCAATGATAGACTAGTGCAGCAATTTTCAACTGGTGTGCCACATGAATTTTTAAAACATGCAATACCGTACTCTAGTAAAGGGCAGTGATCATTTTTCCATTAGACAATCAAATAAAAAGTGAAAAATGACACCAGCCAATGCAACAATAGCCTTCCTCTGTGAATGAATCAAAATTGCTACACCCATTTTTTGTCAGATTGGCAGAAGACATATTTTTGGTGAGCTGCAGAATTTTAGTAATTAGTTAATGTGGGCCATGAGATGAAAAAAGGTTGAAAATTGCTGGCCCAGGCCAGTAACATCATAGCCCATAACTACAAGAATTTTCCAAGGAAGAAAAGGTTGCAAAAATCAAGGTTATGTTAGAGATGGCAAACAACTTTAACCTCAGTGTGGATATGGATGACATTGAGGTGCATGTAAAAGCGGTCCCTAAGAAACTGATTAATGAAAAGTTGTTGAAACTGGAATAAGAATGCAGAACTAAAGAAGAGACAGGAGAAAAGAAAACTACAGGGGGAGAAGAAGAAGACTCCCCCAAGAAAATTCACATCGAATGGGTTAGCTAAAGCTTTAGCACATCTCAACAAGCTCATTTACATGTTTGAAAACATGGAACCCAATACCAGAAGGTTTTTTAAATTAACACAGGAAGATCCATGGTAAACTACCTGCTTACAAGCAAATCTATGATTTTTAAGAAAATACAAACAAGCAAAGCACCATGGTCATATTTCTGCAAAGAGTGACGCCTCCTCAAGAAGAGTCTCAGGCATGTCCTTCAGGAGGTGTCCCAGAAGAAGGCATTGTCATCACAGGAGATGAAAGCTCCATGCCTGTTATTGGCTCTAACACCAATAACCTCTACATCTTGTCTAGTGGGACAAGATGTGGTGGTGGAAGAAATGTTATTGAAGATCCTGACCCCAACTAAGCCTAGGTTAATGCATGTGTTTAAGTCTTACTCTTTAACAAAATAAAAAATAATTAATTTTTAAATAAAGAAATGAAGAATAAGGCTAAAATATTTGCGTATAGCTGTACAATATGTTCATGTTTTGAGCTAAGTGCTATTACAAAAGAGTCAAAAGTTTTAAAATTTTTTTGAAGTTTATAAGTAAAATGTTTACATTAAGCTAAGGTTAGTTTATTATTAAAGAAAGAAAATGATGTTTAATACATTTAATGTAACCTAATGCACGATGGTTATAAATTCTACAGTAATGTACCATAATGTCCTAGACCTTTACATCACTATCACTTACTGACTCACCCAGAACAACCAGTCCTGCAAGCTTCATTCATGGTAAGTGCCCCATACAGGTGCACCATTTTTATCTGTTATACAATGTTTTTACTGTACCTTTTCCATGTTTACATATGTTAAGATACACACATGATTACCACTGGATTACAATTGCCTATAGTATATTGTATAGTGTTCGGTATACAGGTTGTAGCCTAGGAGCGATGGGCTACATCATATGAGTTTGTTGTGTAAGTATACTCTTATAATGTTCACATAACAATAAAGTTGCCTAACAATGCATTTCTCAGAATGTATCCCCATTGTTAAGTGACACATGACTGTAACAGAGAAGCTGTTGTAACACCAAAGTGGAACCCAACATTATTAGGAGTAAGTAAGCCTGAATAATGCTTGGTGATAACAGCAGTATGCAGCCTGGTTAAGGATCTGTAAAAGCCAGGAAACACAGGATTTACACGAACAGAGGAAATTATCCTGGGGCACTTGCCTTGCAAGGACAAGGAACGAATGAGAGAAGGAGGATTTTTACCCTTCCCTTCTCTTGATTCAACACATTGACACATGTAAAAAGACAACTTCACATACTTGGAAAAAATGCTTCTTTCAGTTTCCTTACAATTTCACAGTGGGTAAAGTGAACCTTTGATTTTAATCTAGGTATTTAGGGGGTAAAGTGAAACTTTGATTTTAATCTAAGTGCTTGCTTTTCCTCTTTAGTTTGAGAAAATCAAGCATTTTCTTTTGTTTTTCTTTTATTTTTCTTTTAAGAACTCTATGCTCATGCTTCCAATATACTTGACTCAAATTCAGTGCTCTCCAAACTTATCAATTCTTTTTCCTAATTATGATGATGAAAGATTTTTGAGGAGCAGGTATACTTTTGCAATGGGCACACACAACTAAAGATTTAACATTATGAATCACAATAGTCATCAAAATTTGTCTAAGTTCTCTTTTGAAATCTATATTTCTATTTACTTTTTTGAGCATATGAAATAGGCTATTGTGAACCATGATGTGAAAAAACACACTCAGCAATGGTAAAGCCTTTTCAAAACAGGCTCTCTGAAAGTCTACAACTTTTTAAGCTGTTGGAGTGCTGCTTAAAAATATCAAACTGCAAAGATGCACTACAAGAAATTATAAGTAATTTGTGCATCAAACAATATGTACAATAGTACTATACAGTAAATTGGACCATCTGCCTATGCCCAACATTACAGCTGGTTGCAAAGTATATAATTTATGTTTTCTGCGGAAGAAAGTGTGAAGGTTTTTTAAAGCTGTGTTCATGCTTTTATAAAGAGCCTTTTCCTGTTTTCTTTTTTAAACTGTTATAAACTCCAGAGAGGTGAAGCTTTGTTATTATGTTTAATGTTAATCCATTTGTATTACAGTTGAAGGGTCTATCAAATCACTTAGCCTGTAGCCTTTGATTCCATCCTTATAAGTAGATGATTTAAATACATACTTATCTTCATATTTTAAAAAAATGAGTTTATTTTATGTTTAGAAAAGCATTGGCAGGGACTAATAAAGGGAAATTATATAACAAATAATTGGCTGTTATAATTCAGTAAATATATGTATTGATCTAAAAAGTTAAAGAAAAGTGTTTCTATTGATGAAGAACTAAACACACTTCAAATAAAAAATAAATGTACTGCACTAATACCACTGAGTATTTTTAAATCTATATATTGAATTGAAATCAAGTATACTGATTCCTCCCAGTTTATTTTTCTCTTTCAAAATGTCTGGGACTATTTTAGTTTCTTTGCCTTTCCATATAAAGTTTAGAATAACATTCTCTACATCTACAAAATCTGTTTCCAGAATGTTTCTAGGAATTGTATTAAATCTGTATGTTAAATTTAGGTGAAATTCAAAAGTCATCTAATAGTCAATCAATATATATTATTATTATTAGAACATTGTTCAAGTCTTACTTCACACATCATAATCACCAATAGTCCATAATTTACATTATGGTTTACTATTGATGTTGAATAACACATATCCATCCATTATAATGCCATTATACAGAGTATTCACATTGTTCTACTAATCCTCTGTTTTTAGGAAATGTATGTATATTTTTATCATTAAATTATAAACTAGTTCAGGAAAGGGACCTTGCAATATCAGTTCATATGCTTCTGAATTCTAGCTTGTTGTGCAAGGGATGATGTTCGATAGGTCTTTGCTTAATGAACTGTATTAATATTATTAACTTTAGCAGGTTATACTAAGCTCATTGTTGAATACATTATTCATTACTCAAAGTAATTCTGTTCATTGAAAACTTGTTTCATACCTCTTTCCTCCATGATGATATGCTTCTGTGCATTACTTTTGGTAGTTTAGAAAATAGCTCTTTTTGACAGTTAATTTCATTCCAACATCAAAACTTATTTTGTTTTGTGTGTGTGGTTGGATTTGAGAGGAGTTGTTCATTAACTGCTTAGAAATTTATATTTTTGAATTTGTGTTAACATATCAGATCTCTATAATAGGCAACTAGGGATCAAATTTATTCAGTTATTTTATCTTTCTGCTGTTTGCGATTACCATATATTCTAACACAGCGGTGCGCAAAAGTAGGTTTATAATTGTTCATATGGAAAAAGACATGAAGGTTATGATTATTATAGTAGGTTTATTTATTTGAAGAATATTACAACAGTACAGTAGTCCTACTTTTGCCCATCTCTGTATTTTTCTCTCTACTTTTTTTAGTCAAAAGTACCTTTGTAAACTATGTTAGCCATTTATGGATATTTCTTCACCAGTTCAAAACAACCCATGGACTATACAAAAGTAATTGTGCTCCATTATATTTTTATTATGTTACATTTTATCATATGCAACATTTATTGCTGTTAATAATATTTCTCTCTCTTTTCAAATATTGCACATTGTTCTATCTCTAATGTAACTTTTTTGTCAGACTTACCTGATGAAGTCTCTACAGTTTATGGATAACATCGAATTTGTTGTGTCCTTTAATGGGGAATTAAGTCTACAGTTTCTCTTCAAAGTGCTTTTACTGTAATTTTACCATTATTTAAATATTGAATCTGTTATTTTATTTTCACTTTTTTTGGTATACTTTTCTTTCCCCCAGCTGCAGATTCTTGGAAACTTGTGAAGTATGTATCATATTATCAAATGGATGTTTATGATTTGAATTTAATAATATTTATACCCCAAGGCCACAGTAAATGCTAAATTATGACCCAGAGGCTGTGTAGTATATTTCTTTCATTCTTATCCTGAGATTATTGGCTAAACAATTGTTCAGAGTATTTTTATTGTAATGAGCATTCATTTGGTCAGATGATATGATGGTTAACAACTTGTATCTTAGATGGTCTCCATTCAAATATTTGCTTCACCATTCTCTTTTTTTTAAGATTTTCTTTATTATCTTTGGAGAAAGGGAAAGGGAGAGAGGCAGAGAGGGAGAGAAAGATCAATGTATGGTTGCCTTTCACCTGCCTCCAGCCACAGATCCGGCTGGAGACCTGGCTTGCAACCTGGTTATGTGCCTGGGCTGGGGAATCGAACCAGTGACCTTTGGATTCGCAGGCCAGTGCCTTATCCACTGTGCCACCGGCCAGGGCCATGCTACGCCATTCTTATTAGCCCTGTGACTGAGTTAATTCTTTAACCTTTCTAATATATACTCATAGTGAAGATAAGTAAAATTATTGTAACACAAAAATTGTATTGTTCAATGTTGTGATAAAAAAGTAGTTAAATGTCTCTTTGGATTTCAGTGAATATTACATATTTTCAAGAAATGTATATATCTGTACTTCATTGCTATGGGAGTGAAATAAAAAACTTTGTTGTGAGGTCAAAATGAGACAATGTATGTAAAGAACTTGGTATGTGCTGATAGTGTAGTAAATATATAATAAAATTTACTACTTACTAACATTATATCTTACATTTTCCCATTTAAAATTGCACTGTACAAGTGGTTGCAATTATTTGGGAAAATGGTATCAGTACTTTATTATTATTGTTGTTGTTACTATTCAACTAATACCCTAGAAGAACAAGGTTTCTGGGTTTCAGCACCTGGAAGATTTGAATACAGATGATGAAACCCTCCATTTTGAATGTTTTTTCCAAAAATCTATGTATTATTATAAAAACATGTATGTTAAATAATGTATAATATTATTATAGAGTATTTTAACTATAAAATTTGTTCATTTTATTCCCCAAAACATCCTGTCTATATTTTGAGGGCACATGCCCAGTTATAACTGATCTACATTCTATGGATGACTGTACAGTCATCCATAACACCACCCTCCTAGACTCATGCGCATCACCAACGCTGTCTCAGTGCTCTGGGGAAATAATAGCCTGACTCTCTTTGATTATGTTTTAGTAAACATTCTGTGCTTTTGTAGAATGTATCTGTGGCTTCTGTTTATCTCCTGGGCATGATTTTAGTTAGAGGGCAAGCCTTAGGGATAGAGCTTTGAATCATCCTTTAAAATGTCCTTCTGCCTTGGCAGCAGTCAGCTCCTCTTTGGTTTAATCCTAATGAAATTGATGCTCATATATTTCTGAAGGTTATGTGAGAATTTACATCATGGCTGTTCTAGCTTAATCTTACTGTTTGTCATCCCTCTAGGTTAGTAAGACTCCCGAGTGATTTCAGAAAATTGAAATAGTGAAATAATACCAAATGAAAAAATGATTGCTACTTATAGAGCTTTAATCTGTGGAGTTCAAACTCATTAATCTAGATCACCTTCCTTTGAGAGAGCAGGAAACACATATGACAATGCAACTGAAAGGTCGAGTTGCAAAAAGGGAAAAATTGAAGTGATATTTAAGAACTTCAAGGTTACATAATAAATCATAGGCCAGATAGAAAATTTGCTAAACTTCAAGTTTGCTTAACAGATGTTAGTAGCACTTCTCAATGCCAAATTCAGTTATTTTTGTTTAGAATGCCCTACTAAACCAAAGATGAAAATCTCAGAAACTAAATACAGTATTAATATAGAAATAAATTTTATAGTAAGGATTAATTTTTATTTTCTCCCATTCCATTATAAACTTAAGTTATAGCTAATAACTGAAGAACTCATTGTAAGAATATAATCAGGATCCATGTTCTTTTACCCCTTTTATTCTTTGTTCAGATGTTACTCTTTGGATATTTAGAGAGATGTGTATTGAGGATAGATTACATTTGTTACTGTAGCAGCTGTGACCATTTGGATGGCAGGAAAGACATTTGTTAAAGCATAAGTATTTCTAGCTCAGCAGGTGAGTCCAAAATGATAGCAGTGAAGCTTCACACAATATTGGGACAGTGATGATAATATCATTGCCTATAATGGACAATCATGACATTTTATATATATATGTCATATATTCCCATAAGAATACAGAACTAAATATATGGAGATATTTTTGGAATCTAAATATAAATCTAATATACTTCATAACCACAGCATTGAGAACATGAACAGGATTCTTGGGAGTTGAATAACCAATCTGATTAAGAAAATATAGCCACTTTGTTGGAAAAGTCATTGTCCAACACAAATTATGTATACTCTTAATAACCAGTGCACATATTTCCATAAAAGAACAAACTAAATACAAAAGAACTGATGGATGTTAAGTGTCTAAGAGGATGAGATAGAAACATTGAGTAGGTAATGGCATAGGAAAGTTCCATTGGTCACAAATTCAAGATAAGACTTGAAAACTCAACAGTGTTTAAAGTGAAGATATTTTGTTGTTATTGTTTTCTTTAGGATTGTTTGCTGTGTTGTAGGTATGATGTAAAATTTCTTTAAAAGCCATAAGCAATTTTTAGTTAAACCATTCGTAAGCACTTACGGTTATTTCGAAAAATGTAGGTAGTTTTGGATTTTGTGCCAAGTAAGGAACAATGTAATGTAAAACCCTAAGAATAAAGGAGTAATATAAAAGATACATTGGAGATACACTTTTATATTAGAAGGTTTCAAGAAATATAAGGCACTTGAAAGGTACTGTTTTTTTCACTGGTCAAATTACCATGTTTTGTGATTTAATTTAAAATGTAACCCTGGCTGGTGGCACAGTGGATAAGGCACCGGCCTGCAAACCCAAAGGTCACTGGTTCGATTCTTAGCCAGGGCAACATAACCAGGTTGCAAGCCAGGTCTCCAGCCAGATCCGTGGCTGGAGGCAGGTGAAAGGCAACCATACATTGATCTTTCTCTCCCTCTCTGCCTTTCTCTCTTCCCCTCTCTCTGAAAAATAATAGATTTTTTTTTTAAAAAAGTAGTTTTTAATAAATAAATTTAGAATGACAACATTTGAAATATTACTAATTTTGCAGCCTAAACCCAGAATGTGTTTTCAAATTTCCACTTATAAATTAACTTAAACTATGAAGTTTAAAATTTGTTGTGTATGGCAAGACTGAAGTGCATTAATATCATGAGGTTATTTAAAGGAGAGCAGTAGAAAATGGAAGTATTCTGTGAATGAATGTGTCTCTGCATTTCATATTCAGAAGGGGTGAGTGTAAAATCTATGTATTTCTTCTGGGTATTTATTTGTTTATTTTAGTATTTATTTCAATCATCTTTCATACTCCACATTACTACATAATTATTTTAAAGGGGAGTTATGATGCCCTGGCTGGTGGCACAGGGAATAGGTGCCAACCTGTGAGCTCAAAGGTTGCTGGTTTGATTCCCAGCCAGGGCACATAACCAAGTTGCAATCCAGGTCTCCAACCAGGTCTGTAGCTGGAGGCAGGTGAAAGCAACCATACGTTGATGTCTCTCCCTCCCTCTCTGCCTCTCTCACTTCCCCTATCTCTAGAAATAATAAATATTGTTTTTAAAGGGGAAGTTCTGATGTCAATTACTTCTATTGTTGGTGAATGGAAACTGAGGTTGCTTGCTTTCTAATATTTATTTCCATAAAATCAAATGTATTGATGACTCCTGAAAATAAACATTGTATTCTAAGAATAGATATTGTAAATACTGGCTTTCTGTTTCTTATATCCAGACAATGTTAGAGAAAGAAATTAGTGATGGAGAGTGGAGATGTTAGAAAGATATATAATCAAAATATTAATGAAGAGATAGCCATGTGAAGCACATCTAAGATTGGAAGAGCAGATACTTTCATCAGATGAATAGATTTTTGAGTATATAGGTTATTCAGACTCCTATCTTTCTCAATTGAGGCTGCTAGATATTTGGGCTTTTTGTCTATTTATAGAATTAAAAAAGAGTATCCAGCTGGTAGGACAGTCTCTTCATACCTTTGACAGAGCATTTTCAGTTCCTACTTTTACAGCTTTCATAATTCTGGCTTTGTTTACATACATGTAGTAGAGAAAAGATTTTGAAATATTGAACTCTAGATATTAAAAACTCAGTATCTTCAATTTCAGCTTGACAGTAGTCTCCTGACTGTGCCTCCCAATGATATTTGTTATGAATAGATAATTTAATTAGGTGTGAGGATATGAAGGATTATATTAACTAGTTGTATTTTTAATAAATAAGAATTATCAATTATTTTTTAGGTTAATGTCAGTCTTATGGAAGATTTGTAGCTAGAAGACAATATATGCTGCCATATGAAGGAAGCACTTCAGTGGTCTTTCCCTATTTTAACCACAGATGCTTGTTTTGGGTTAGTTTTTATAACAAGTCTCTTAATATGCTTTTAGATAAAGAGATATCTTATAAATTAAAACAAGAAAATCAATGTACTACAGCAGACAGCCTATTAGGTTTATAGTATTTAAGGGCCCAGGTAACAAACTCTTTAGGATCTAATCTGGTTCAGTCACTATATAATATGCATGTCATTTAACCTCCCTATGCCTCAGTTTTCCCATCTGTACAATGAAGTAATAATAAGACTACCTACCTCATAGAGTTGCTTTGAGAATTAAATGCAATAAGACCATGTAGATCACTTAAAACTAGCAAAATAATAAGTGTATACAATTTAGACATTATTAATATTTTATTGTCATTACTATTATATTTTACGTTCTTCAGCCTTTATCATATCTCTTCTTATATTGACATTGGAGTAAATGTCTAATTCTTCTCATTAGATTGTGTTTGAGAGACTGAGTAACAGGTCTGCTCACAAATGTTCTGGCTATCCTTCTAGGTAGCTGGTAAAGATGGTAAGACTAAACACCCTTGCTCTTGTACTTAAAGGTTGCCATGTGACATTCTCTGGTCAAGAAAATGATACCAGAAGATAGGTATCCAACCATCAGCCATGTACTATGAAACATTGTGCGTAGGATAAGGACACCTCAGCCCCACTTAAACTAGACACCTTGGAACCTCGCACAGTTTTCCCAGTTGCCATCAGCTACCCTGTCACATTTTCCTAAATTTCATTATGGTCTGAAATCTTCCCTTTCAAAGGTGGTTTTAGTTTTGGGAAAATCCAGGAGTTGCAGATTGCTAAATCAGAGCTGTAGGGGGCTGAGTCACCTGCGTAATATGATGCTTTGCCAAAAAACTGCCGAAGATTTGATGAGTGAACAGGCAAGTCATCAAGATGAAGCTGCGAATCACCAGTTGCCCATAGCTACGGCCTTCTGAATCATCTAAATAGTTTCTGCAGAGGAATGTTCAACCTTAACCCAAAATTTGATGCAGATTTATTGCTGTACTTGCTCAGTCATTTTGAGTGTGATGGTCACACAGTACACATGCTCACTCAGCAGCATGTACTGCCCCCACTGACTTGTAAAGTTATTGTTCACACATGAGCAATCCAGTCCATTCACCTTGGCTGCCAGGTTATATCGATGTTGTGCAAACCATTCTCTTTATATTAAAAATGGGTGGGCTGTTTCTGGACAGACTTTGTATATCGCATTCAGGTAGAAGCTTTAATAGCCAATGCACAATTTACCAAGTCACTTGATATTTGTGGAAGTAAGTGTTAAAATACAGCCTGCATCAGTCTCAGTGGCTAAACGGAGCAAAGATATTATCACTGTCCTGCATTGAACCTGCAGGAAAAAAAAGAGATAACTTTTTGTTGTTTTAAGCTGCTAAAAATTTTGAGTTAGTTTATTATCATAGCATAAATTAACCTAAATTGATGACTACAGGAACTACATTTGGGAACTTCTTCCCTATATTCCTCATCTTATGCATATGTTATGCATAACAGTACCTTGTAAGTAAAATGAATATATCTTTACTGAAATAGTTGTTTATCCTTATAAAACAAGTGAACACAAACTAGTAACTTCAAGTAAGAGATTATGTTCATATTGTGTTTGGCATTTTTGTATCAGTTGACTAATCCTGTTTCTCTCATTCATCTTGTCATAAATCTACCCTATAGAGCTGCTTTCATTGGGAAATTTATAGGGGATTGCAGTGTGTCACTATAAAACCACACCTTGACATTTATTTCAATGGAAATAACAATAAAAAACAATGGTTTAGTTGATATTTTGAAAGTATCCATTCTGTGTATTCTCACCATTTGTCACAGAAAGTTGGAAATGGTCTAGTCCCAAGAAGATATGGTCTCACCTTTTTTTTTTAAGCCCTAAATTAAGATTTCAGAAAAATATCAGAGCTTGAAGGATTCAATTAGTGGCAGTGTGTGGAGAGTGGAGTGTAATGAAGGTTCTTGGAGGAAGGGAAGACTTTGAGAAAAGATATAAACTTCCAAAACTTAATCAATACAACTTTTTAAAACCTTAAAGATGCCTGAGCTGTCTGCATACACAGAAGACCATCATGAGCCACTTACACGAAACTCTATTGGAAAAGAGTAGCAGTGGCAACAGTATGCACTTGTTTTGTTGTTCTTTCTTTTTTAAATTTTATTTATTGTTGTTGTATTACCATTGTTTTATATTTCCCATATTGCTCTCCTCTGCCCCACCCTCACCATGCCCTGTCCCTCAGTTAGTCTCTACCTCATTGTCCATGTCCATGGGTCCTTCCTATTAGCTCCTCGACTAAACCCTTTCCTACTTTCCCCCCTCCCCCTCCCCTCTAGTCACTGTTATTCTTTTTTTTTTTTCATGTCTCTTGTTCTGCTCTGCTTGTCTGTTTTGTTCATTAGTTTCCAGTAATAAGTGAGATCAAATGGTATTTGTCTTTCCCTGTCTGGCTTACTTCACTAAGCATGATACTCTCCAGTTCCATCCATGCTATTGCAAATGGTGGGAATTCCTTCTTTATTTCTGCTGCACAGTATTCCATTGTGCAAATGTACCAGTTTTTTGATCCACTCATCCACTGATGGGTACTTAGGCTATTTTCAGCACTTGGCTATTTTGTAAACAGCATTGCTATGAATACACTTTTTAAAGTAAAAGTGTTCTACTAAAGATATTGAAAGGCATATAATGTATATTATACACTGTCTGATAATATTTTAGTGATTAAATTACTTCCTTTGATGATAATTTCCCTGAATACAAGGCTGTGTCTTTGTCATTGTCGTTTCCTAACATCATAGAACTGTGTGCAAGTAGCACTTACTTAAAACACAGTAACATTTTAGTAAATAAAT
Organism: Noctilio leporinus; assembly: GCA_004026585.1. Lineage (NCBI taxonomy): Eukaryota > Metazoa > Chordata > Mammalia > Chiroptera > Noctilionidae > Noctilio > Noctilio leporinus. Next base: position 180,835 of record PVIW01002116.1, read on the forward strand.
AAATAAAATTATTTGAAATTCAGAGACTGAACAAAGGAAAGATAAACGATGCATAATGAGTTGCTCAATACAGAATTGGTTTAGAAAAATAGACTGACCTGAATTTATAAAAACATCATAATAGGAATTTAATTCTAGTATGTAGATTTTCACATAGAAACCCTCAAATGGAAAGGAAATTGAATTATTTTATTTTGAATAATTTGTTTAAAAAATGAATGCATGTGTTTTATTACATGCATTCTGTCCATGAGCTTTTGGTTATTTTTTGCTTATTCTCATGAGATGTAGGGGAATTATGGCTATGGATGAATGAGTTACTCTCAGGAAGAGTGACTATAAAATTAGTATGACCAAAATAGTCATTTCAAGACTTTGGGAATTTCTTGTAAAAAAAAAAAAAATACAACAATCTGTGCAGCATTTACATTTGAAATATTGTTGAACTTCATGCAATAAGAAAAAGAGAATCTTGTCCTTCTGGCTGAGGGCTTATCCCATTTCCCCAATCCCAATCTGAGCAATGTGGAAGTTCCCCCAGTGCAAGGTAGGTTGTGAGAAATAGTAGTTTCTTTGTCATTGACAAGTGGGCTGTTATTTTTTGATAAAATTACTTTTTGAATGTAGTATGTGAGAATGGCAGTGGCTGGCTCGTCTAGTCTAATGTTCTATTCTGCATTGGGAAAGTATATTCCTAGCTGTTACTCTGCACAAAAACAGAAAGGGCCTGGATGGAGAGTAGATTTTACAGGACCTAAACTATTTACAATCTCCTGTCCTATAATGTACTTGCCCACACAGGTAGGAAATTCAAAGGGATCAATAGAAAGTAAAAGCCAAGACAGAACTGTTAATGACTTGAGCATTGAATGTCTTTCCCCTCAACGCACACAGGATTTAAATTGTACTGGCTTCAGGGGTTTAAACACAATCTTGGTTGAATCATTGAGTGACTTCTAATATTTGGATATAATTTCTGAGAAATTAGGCTTACAAATTAGAACAAAATAACAACAATAAACCCAAAGCAAAATGAAACCTAAACAAACAAACAAAAACTTAACAGAGTTTCCAGTGACCTCACATTGCAGGAGAAGTGGATACTATATATTTAGCCAAGGAGAGTTATGAAACACAGAAACACAATTTTTTAAAAATAAAATGTAATAACAGAAATCTTCAAAAAATGGCCAGAATACAAAGTTGCTACAAAACTATCTGAAATGTCCGGCTTTCAATAAAAAGTTTATGAGAGGCAGGTGAAGGGCAACCATACATTCATGTTTCTCTCCCTTTCTTCCTCCCTCCCTGCCCTTCTCTCTAAAGATAATGAATAAACCCTTAAAAAAAAAAGTTTATGAGACATGTAAAGAAACTGGACATTGTGATCCCTAATTAGGTTAAAAATAGTCAATAGAAATTATTGCTTAATAACCCCAGGTTATTAAAAACTTAAGACTTTAAAGAACCTACTATATGTCCAAAGACATCAATTAAATTTTGTTTAATAAATTTAGGCAATGTATGACAACAATTAATTAAAAGAGAATCTCAATTGGAATATGTATATTTTATAAGAAACAAATGGTAACTCTAGAATTGAGTACAATAATATATGAATATTACACTGGAGAATCTCAGTAGCAAATTTAAAGTGGTAGAAGAAAGAAATAGAAATTATATCATCTAATAAACAGAAGAATTGGTGAAAAGAACCTCAGAGATCTATAGAAAACAGCAGGTATACCAATATAAGTGTCATTTAAACTTCCAAAGGAAATGAGAGGGAGAAAGGAACAGAAAACTTAAATATTTTTTAAGTTGAAATTATTTTACATGGATGTAAAGGGATTAGCTAACATGTTAATATTATTAGAAATAAGATTTTAATGTAGGAAAAAGATACAAACATAAAATATGTAAAATAATATAATCTCATTTAAAATATTTATTGATTTTAGAGAAAGAAAGAAAGGAAGAGAAGAGAAACATTGATTTGTTTTTCTACCTAGTCATACATTCATTGATTGATTCTTGTATGTGCCCTGACTAGGGATCAAACCTGCAACTTGGCATATTGGGATCATACTCCAACCAAGTGAGCCACCCAACTAGAGCCATGATATAAAATCTTAAATCTGAAATAACAGTATGAACTTTTTATTTATATATATATATATATATAATCTCTAAATCTATGCACTAAAAAAGCAAGTATAAGTAAATAGCAATCCATTGGCAATGAACATCCATTTGGGTCTCTGAATATAATTTACAACTAAAGGAACCAGGGGTCCCTGGAGAAGTGGATCATTTCAGGTCTAAGGAACAATATGAATGTACAAAATAAGTCCAGAAAACCTTTTTTCAGGAATCAGAGCATTTGTCAAATATTAATGTTATCATGTAAAAAAGACACATGAGTCAACCTGAGGAAGCTCTCATTGACTTAAGGCAATCTGAGTATATTAAAATGGATATAATTTATTGAAACAAACATAAAACAAGAATTTATGAACACATAATGATATTCAAAAAATAAATATGTAATTGGTCACCACTAAATGTTGTTAAAGTAACAGTCCTTTTTTCCTAAAGATTAAAAGTAAGTGGAAATAATATTTTTTAAATAAGAAAAGACAGGGTAGTTTATACGGATTCCAGAAGCCAGACCAAACATGGTTAAGAATAGTTCCAAATAATTAAGGACCACTAAGCTTTATTAATAATTGCCTAGTCAAGTATAAAATAAAATGTGAGTCAAAAATATTTTGAAACAGAGCCCTGGCTGGTGCTACAGTGGATAAGGCACCAGCCTGAAAACCCAAAGGTCGCTGGTTTGATTCCCAGCCAGGGCACATAACCAGGTTGCAAGCCAGGTCTCCAGCTAGGTCTGTAGCTGAAGGCAGGTGAAAGGCAACCATACATTGATGCCTCTCTCCCTCTCTGTCTCTCTCCCTTCCACTCTCTCTCAAAATAATAAAATCTTATTAAAATTAATAAAAATTTTTAAAATAAATATTTTGAAACATAGTCTATACTTCATTAATATTCAATGATGAAAGGAGATGGATGTCTAATGTAGGTATATGATGAAAAATAGATTTGACCTAATCTAATATCATTAATATTCATCTTTTTATTTCTGATATTGGTTGTTGTGTCTTTTCTCATTTACTGGTGAGTCTTGCCAGGATTGTAATGTTCAAATAATGACTATTACTTCTATTCATCCGATCTATCATTTTTATTTCATTAATGTCTGTGATTATCTTTATTAGTTTTTCTGCTTTTACTCAACTTGATGTAACTTTTCCACATTTTGTCATGAATATGTGGATTTTTCATTTTTGTCATTTCTATGTGTTTTTAATGCACATTTGGAGTCTATGAATCCCATTTGAAGTATGGCTTCAGCTGAATCATACAATTTTTGACATACAGTTTTTCCCTTCTAATTCACTTCAGAACATTACTATTACCTAACCTCTGTTAGACAATCTTCTTTATTCATAAATTATTTAATAGGATATAATTTTCAAGATGAGAGTTTTTAATTACAGTGTATTTTTATTTTTTATTTTAATTCCATTGCGAAAAAAAATAGTATTCTCTGTGATTTCAATCATCTATAAATGTATTTTCACATTGCAGACCAACATACGATCTATGTTGGTAAGTGTTCTGTGTGCATTTGAAATAAATGTTATTCAGGTTTTAGGTGCCATATTCCATATCATATATATTATATATGCTGTTTAAGCAAGCACTAAAATGTATTTTTTTAATAATAAAACTTGAATGTCAAAATTATTCAAAATTATTCTTTAATCTGTGGTTTTAAGAATGAATGTTCTGTTAGCAGGCATGAAAACATTAACCTCATTGGACATCTCTATCACAGAGCTCTTGGGTTGTTACCATAGGTAGTTAGCTAATTATTAATAAAGAAATGGAATTAGACACTGAGCTTAATAAACTGGGGACCATAAGCCTGCTTGCTTCATCAGGAAGCTATAGCTTCATACACTCCAAGGAATCACAGCATTTTCCAGCCAAGGGGGTTAACACTCCTCCCGTCCAGCAGGTAGGGACCTGCCCACTGTCCAGTGCCAGGTTGTTGGGGAAATCGTGGGAGGTGCTTTAATGAGGCACGTGCAATGGGAGCCAAAATGGGGACCATAGAGACCTGTCCATCTAACCTGGGGAAAGAAGGGATTGGTTGAGAGATAGACCCATCAGAAGCCTGAAAAAGCTTGGGAAGTTTATTGGTTATTTTGAAGAAGTGCCTGGTCCATTACAAGATAATGGTAATGTAACCCAGTTTAATAAAGACTCTCTGTCAGTCTCTGCCTCTGCCTTTGTGTCTCTTTCTCTGCTCATGAGAGTCTAAAAGCCACACAGACCCCAAACGCATGCTCCTTATGGGAGCCTGAGTAGAGCAGCATAGCTGGGAACAGTGCTAAACTACCCAGCTGAGACAGAGCCAGCTGACCTAGCAGCCGCCGTGAGCTCCAAATGACCAAGCTTTAATATGAAATTGAAACTCTTGACATTGATCTTTGTTACAGCCTTTCTGAAGACAGGTCGGACTTTTTCTATGGCGGGATAAATGGAGCTGGGTTATTGGAAACCCAAAGGCAACCTTTCTATTTCTACCTGAATAAATCTTTTCACATACACCACAATCTCCTGTGCATATAGGACCATGAAATGCTTTTTTCATGATTCTGTGTAAGAGTTCTTTTCCACTGGCAAAATGGCGACCACATGCATTGTCAAGAAACTGTGATATTTTAAAAGGATTTTTTTTTTTTTTTTTTTTTACCCGAGCAATAGGTTTCAACAGTGAGCCTAAAATATTTAATAAACCATGTTGTAAGCAGGTGGGCTATCGTCCAAGTTTTATTCCATTTATACAGCACAGGCAGAATAGATTTAGGGTAATTCTTAAGAGCCCTAGGATTTTTGAAATGGTTAAGTTGTGTGGGGCTCAATCTAAAGATACCAGCTGCACTAGACCCTAACAAGAGAGTCAGCCTGTCCTCCAAAGTTTTGTAGCTGGGCATTGACTTCTCCTCTCCAGCTGTAAAACTCTTAGATGCATCTTCTTCCAGTATAAGACTGTTTACATTAAACATCTGATGTTTAGCCCTGGTGGGTTGCTCAGCGGATTGGAGCATCATCCCATGCACCAAAAGTGGGTTCAATGGCTAGTCAGGGGCACAGACCTCATTGAAAGTTTCATCCCCAGTTGAGGTAAGTATGGAAGGCAATGGATCAAAGTCTATTCTCTCTCTCTCTCTCTCTCTCTCTCTCTCTCTCACTAATAAGCTTATCCTTAGGTGAAGATTTAAAAAATAATTTGTTGTTTAGTGTAACCTTTAATTTTCTTAGCTAGACTTTCTGGATAATTTTCTTCATCTACATCAACCCTTGCAGCTTCACCTTACTCTTTGATATTATGGATAATTTTTTTCCACTTTATTCACAAGAAGTAACAGCCTCTGCTAGCTTCAATCTTTTCTCCTCTAGTTTTCTTACCTCTCTCAGTCTTCATAAAATTGAAGAAAGTTAGAGACTAGATCTGGATTAGGCTTTGATTTAAGGGAATGTTGTGGTTGGTTTGATCTTCTCTTCAGAGCACTAAAATTTTTTTACATTAGCAATTAGAACATTTTACATTTTTATTCATCTGTTACTAGAGTAGCACTTTTAATTTTTTTCAGGACCTTTTTTTTTTTTTTTTTGCATTCATAACTTGCTAACTGCTTTGCACAAGAGGCCTAGCTTTCAGCCTCTCATGGCTTTCAACATGCCTTCCCCAATAAGCTTAATCATATCTAGCAATTTTTTAATGACTACACCAGTTTTCCTTTGAGAGGATTTTATCTTGAACATGCTTTTATATTATTAAAATTATAGATACAGGGTGCACACAATTGGCAAAATATTAGTAAATTAAACAACATACCACAAAAGTGTTATATTTTGAAATAAATTTATTCTTATTTGTAAATGCATAAACATAGTCATTATTTTGTTAAAAATTTTATTTATTATTATTTTAAATATTTTTATTGATCACTTTTAGAGAGAAGGGCAGAGAGGGAGGAAGAAAGGGAGAGACACATCGATGTATGGTTGCCTTTCACCTGACTCCAGCTACAGACCTGGCTGGCAACCTGGCTTGCAACCTGGTTATGTGCCCTGGCTAGGATTTGAATCAGATACTTTTGGGTTCCCAGGCAAGCACCTTATCCACTGTGCCACCAGCTGAGGCCTATTTTTTTAATTGTTAAAAAAAGTCTCCGTTTGTTGCAATAATAGACTTGATTCAACTTCGGAATCTTGAGCACACTTCAATGAACATTCCTTTTTCCATGGACATCATAATGTTTTCAAGCTTAGCTTTAACTGCCTCTTTATTGGAATGAGGTTGTGTATTAACTTCTCTCTCACAAATGCTGCATACAAATAGTCTAAAGGATTTGCATCTGTTGAACTAGGCAGCCAGATGTCCTTTGACCAGAATTCAGGAATATCAACACTGAGACATTCTTGCACCTTTTTGGCATTATGTGCTGGTGCACCATCTTGTTGGAAGATAAAATGATGTCTATTTGCAACTTGCTTTGTCCACGGTACAACTGCTTCTCTCAAAATGTCAAGGTAAACATCCTGGATCTTTGTTGATGATCTTCTGGATTCTGTGCACAATACCTGGACTTGTGCAATCCTGTGTACCTTATGTGTTTTCCTTGTTCGTGTGGCGACATCAGGATCAGCATCATACACCTTCACGTTGTAGACTATGTAAAGGAATATTATTAAAGTCTGCAATTTCCTTAGCAGTTGGCCCTGCATGCAGTCCAGAAATTATGGTTGCTGTAACATCGTATTCCTTGAACATGATGGTTGCTCTCTGAATTTAATATTTTATATCTGGAACAATGATGTTAAATCATAACCTAAGAAGCATAGTTTTTCAAAATTAATAAGCGTGTGAAATAAGAAGATGCAAAGTTATTGCTAATTGATCACACGTACCCTGTATATAAAAATCATTAAGTGTTTCTTTTTTAATCTGGAATTTTATATTTTCTTTTTATTAAAATTATTTGTGTGACACTGGTTAATAAGATTATATAGATTCCTATGATACATGATTTATACATTGCATTGTGTGCCCACCACCCAAAGTCAAATCATATTGGTCACCCTTTTACTGACCTCCTTTACCCTTTACTACTCCCAGTCTTCTTCTCTCTGGTTTCCGCCATAATGTTGTTGTCTATGTGTTATTGTTTATTTTTAATGTTTGTTCATCTGCTGATTTTAGTTTTGTATCCCATGTATCAGTGAAATGATATGTTTTTTAACTTTTTCTGTCTTATTCTGCTTAGCATGATATCTTTTCTTATGAGTAGTATTCCATTGTATATAGGTACCATATCTTCTTTATCCAATCACCTAGTAAATGATACTTGGGTTGTTTCCATATCTTGGCCACTGTGAATCATAATGCAGTGAATATAGGGAAGCATATGTCTTTGCAAAAAATATATTTTTTTAATTTTTAGGTAGATTCCCAGAAAAGGAGTTGTTGGTCATATGATAATCTTATTTTTAATTTATTGAGGAAACTCCATACTGGTTTTCATAGTGACTATAACAGTTTACATTTTCACCAACAGTGGATGAGGGTTCCTTTTTCCTCCATTACCTATCCAACACTTGCTATTATTACTTGTCTTGTAGATAATACTCATTCTAACAGGTGTTAAGTGATATCACATTGTATTTTTGATTTGCATTTCCCTAATAGCTTGTGAAGTTGAACATCTTTTCATATATCTGTTGGCCATTTGTATGTCATCTGCCCATGTTTGTTTGTTTGGTGTTTAGCTATGTTTTTTTCATAATATATTTTGAATATTAACCCCTTGTCAGAGCTGTTATTTTCACCTTTTTTCATTCAATCAGTTGCCTTTTTGTTTTGTTGTCAGTTTCTTTTTTCTTTTCTTTTTTTAAGATTTTATTTATTATTTTTAGAGAGGGGAAGGGAAAGAGGGAAAGAAACATCAATGTATGGTTGCCTTTTACCTGCCTCCAGCTACAGACCTGGCTGACAGCCTGGCTTGTAACCCAGTTATGTGCCCTGACTGATAATCAAACCTGCATTGTCAGTTTCTTTTGCTGTGCAGAAGCATTTTCATTTAGTATTGTCCCATTCATTTATTTTTGCCTTTACTTCCCTTACCTTTGGGGTCAAATTAATAAATCCTTCTCTAAGGCTTGGTCCATAAGTTTAGTACCTATATTTTCTTTCATGTTTTTTGTTGTAATTTGTTTTCATATAATTTATTGTTTCAGGTTTTTGATCCATTTTGAGTTAACTTTTGTATATGGGGACATACTATAGTCTAATTTTATTCTTTTTCATGTAGTTTTCCCAGAGCCATTTATTGAAGAGGCTTTCTTTTCTTCATTGTATGTTTTTGGCTCTTCTTTCTAAAGATTATTTGCCCATATACATGTTATTTTATTTCTGGGCATTCAATTCTATTCTATTCTGTGTGTCTGTTTTCTGCCAATTCCATGCTGTTTTATTATTATCGCTTTGGAGTATAATTTAAAGTCAGGTTGAATGATACCTTTGGCTTCATTCATTTTTTTTCTCAGAATTGCTTTGGCTATTTGGAGTCTGTTGTGGTTCCATAAAATCTGATTTTACTTTGTTCTATTTCTTTATAAATTGTCATTGGGATTTTGATGGTGATTGCATTACATCTGTATATTGCTTTGGGTAATATGGACACTTTAACTATGTTGATTCTTCCAATCCATGAGTATGGACTCTCTTTTCTTCTTTAATGGTTTACTTTTATCATATTTTTCCATTGCCATTTCTGCCCCTTATACCCTTCTTCACCTCCACTTCCCCCTCCACAGTTACCACACTATTGTCCATGTACATGAGTCCTGGACGTTGAAAACATGAACTATCTTTTCATTTTATTGTATTGTTTTCAATCTCTTTTAATAAAGCTATGTAGTTGTATAGAATCACTGATAAAATATTTTAGTTGACAGACTCATTAACCTTATGGTGCAACATTTTACCCCTAAATTTTGTGACAGGTACTAGACCTATACTAATAACAGCAATGATTTTTTTTTTTTTTAATATATGAACTGAAGACAATAATAAATCTCTCCTTATGTGACTCTTTCCTTAATGTTAGAGATTTCGATTTTTTTTAATTGGGTGGAAATTTTATATCAAATTTATGATGAGAAGGGAGACCTACATGATAGGTTTTCTTTTTTCTGAATGATAGAATACAAATCTTCAAATTAAAATAAATTGTATATGTCAATATTTAAAAAGTTTGTGATTAACCTCATCCTATGAGGAAGAATTAGCTTATGTAAATGTCCAGAGAAATTTTTGGAATTGAATTTGATCTTAGTTAGAACTTGGCAAAAAAACAATTCATTGCACAGTGTAGTTTTGTCCAGAATTTTGCTATAGATTAATTGGCTAACCAAAAAACAATGAAAAAGAAGGAAAAGGAAAAGGAATATGATATATTAAGACATTTATAAGTCAACCATTTATAAGCTTCTTTCTTTTATCCTTCTTCCATGTTCTGTTACCATGGACAAATGCCATATGCCATTAAAGCAATTGGCTCTTTAAACTGGACACTATCCAAAGACCAGTGTGTAATAATGAAAAATAAATAAATATTGAAGCCAGGATGTTACACATCTTATCTTTGGAGTGTTATTAATTCAGAGGTACCATATGTGTTCGCTGTCTACAGTTAGCACAGTCAAAATCATTATTAGTCATATTGAACCTCCAACACTAATTTCAGTGTCAGGAATTCAGTTTAAAAGCAACTCTTCTGCCGGCAGGTTCTGGCAAAACTTCAAAGGTAACATTCAAAGTCAGAGAGCTTAAAACCGTGCAAGCTTATTTAGATTCCCTAAATGGTCTGGTTAAGGAGATTTCTGGGCATTTGAAGCTTTGTAAGCCATTGCAAAATGAAAAAAAAGTTAATCTGTGCAGCTACATTTTCAATAATGTGACATTAGCTTCATTTCAAAGGCTTTTCTTCTTGGGTATCAAACCACACTCAGGATTTCTCCAGGGTGTAGGATACACACTCTTCCTTAGTTATTTATTTTTAATGAAGATATTGCTTCTCATGCTGAAGATTGTATAGGCAGAGTCTGAAGATATCTGTGTTTTTTGTTATATCAAAGAACAAAAACTGAGCTCTTTTCTAAAAAAATATATTACTATTTTACCCTTTGCAACCATATGGATGGACCTGGAGAACATTATGCTAAGTGAAATAAGCCAGTGAGAGAAAGACAAATACCATATGACTTCACTCACATGTGGAGTCTAGTGAGCCAACTGAACTAACAAGGAAAATGGGGACAGAATCATAGATGGAGAGCAGGATGACAGCTAAAGGGGGTGGTGTTAGGAGGTGGAGGGATTGAGAAAAAATATAAAGGATTCATGAACACAGACAACAATGTGGTGATTGCTGGGAGGAGGGGGTATAAGAGGACTAAATGTTAATGGGAAATATAATAAAGATTAAATAAAAATAAATAAATTTTATTTATATATCCAGAGGGAAACTGTATTTTTTAGCCAGAAAACTTCTACAAATATAAGTGAACTTTGGAATAAAAGTGATATTTGTGACTATAAGGGTTACATAAACATCACATTTAAAGTATAAGATTCATAACACTGAGCCTGTTTTTCTCTCATTTAAACATTCTTAGAAACTAGCATCCAGATTTCTAAGATGTTTGAGATAAATATTTTTATATCATTGACTAATCTTGTTTCTATGTAATACTCTCAAAACTTATTTTAAAATGTTAAGTACTTTAAAGGTTATTAAAATACATATAAACACCCTGATTGGTGTGGCTCAGTGGATAGGTGCCATCTTGCAAACCCAAAGGTCACTGGTTCAATTCCCAGCCAGGTCATATAACCAGGTTGTAAGCCAGGTCTCTAGCCAGGTCCTTCCTTAGCTGGAGGCAGGTGAAAGGCAATCATACATTGATGCTTCTCCCCCTTTCTTCCTCCCTCCCTGCCATTTTCTCTGAAAATAATGAATAAAACTTTAAAAAATAAAAATAAAATAAATAAAATATATAGAATAGGATCTTGAGTGTAAAAATGGTAAATAAATGTTTTAGAAAAAATTATTTCTATTTTTTTTTTTCAAATGAGAAGAAATGTTCCCTTTGACATATTATATCAAAGTGCTTTATTCTGGCTATTTTTCTACATAAAATAGGGAGAATTTTTTAATCAAATTATAAAATTAATACCATTAAAAAGATAAACTAGTACCTATTAAAATTTTTGAGTTATTTGAGAAAAGTCTATGTGAATGGGGCAGTGTCCAATCTAGCAGACAAAAGAATCCTAAGGGGCTGTGCCAATGAAAGACTTGTTTTGGCAGATGAGGGGGAACAAGGTAGTTGCTCTGGTAAGAAAGAGGATTGGTTATTGCATTACTTTTCTTAAGGGGATGGCAGGATTCTATTAGTCAGATTCTCTAACTAATGCTAATCAGGTGTTTTCCAATTGATTGGTTTAAAATTCCATTTCTGGGAGAGCCAAAACTGTAATTAAATCTGCGTTTGGTGATATGGGGCTTAGTTAGCAAAGCAAATTCATTTGGGGCTTGTTGCTTTATTTTTAGCATACTGAAATTTGTATATTGGCCTCAAGTTGTATTCAGCTACTACCCTGCATTTGGGAATATTTTTGTATTGAGATACCATTATTGGACATTTTATTTTATTTTATTATTTTATTTTTTATTTTTTTAAAGATTTTATTTATTATTTTTAGAAAGAGGGGAAGAGAGAGAGGCCGAGAGGGAGACAGACATCAATGTATGGTTGCTTTTCACCTGCCTCCAGCCACAGACCTGACTGGAGACCTGGTTTGCAACCTTGTTATGTGACCTGGCTGGGGAATCGAACCTGCAACCTTTGGGTTTGCAGGCCAGCGCCTTATCCACTGTGCTACCAACCAGGGCCTGGAAATTTTTAAAATTGATGTGCTTAGCCACATAGCTTGTCTTGAATTTTAAATTATTATTATTATTTTAAATGGCAAACACTGTGTCATATCTCACTAACTTGATTATGTTTCTGGATTGCAGTGGCTTCCTCTTAAAACACATTGTTGTTACAGGACCAAGGTTTCTGTGCCCAATGCTTTGAAAGAAAGGCCAGTGCTCAAAAAAAAGATCAGAGTTTGGAGCAAAGAAAGGTTTATTGATTAAGAAAGCCTAGCTGGAGAAGATGGGAGAAATAATTCTCAAATCCATTTATGAGGGTCTGGCATCCAGGCATCTTTTACTACAAGGGAAGGGAGGAAGGGTGAGGCAAGGTGCAGGTGGATGCTAGCCATAGACAGGTAGGCATCTAAAAGGATCCTAGGAAAAGTGTGAAATTTCTTAATCCCTTTGTTTCTGTTTGGATGGTTCATTACTCCTCACTGATCTCAGTCTGGTTGGAGACTTCATGAATTTTGAAAAAAATGATTATTTTGTGCATATTTTCCCATTTATTTGCTGACTGGGGAACTGCTGAAGGATCAAGCTGAATACCTTTAGTTAATTAGCATGTCTATAGGATGAGCTATCAGCCTGCAGGCCTTGAGAGAGCGGAAGCATTTCACACAGATACATTTTCATCTCTTTGAGTCCCTTTTACACTATTTTCCACAGCATAGATTGATTTAAGCCAATTTCAGATAAATGTACATATGAAATAATAAATCATTGAATTTTGATAGTTATTAGAGATTCACATTCATGACCCCAAACCCAAAATGAAAATTAAGTCATGCATTTCTTTTAAAAGTCAGATTTTTATTTCCTGAAGAATTTATGTTCCCTCTATATTATTTTTCTAGACTTTAAGTCATATCAGATATATGTGTATGTGTGTATATGTATATGTGTGTATATGTATATATATTTATATATATATAAACAGTGAAATTAGAAAAAAATGAAATCAATATTTTAAAAATGTTATTAAATAACAAAGTTATGTAAATTCATGATGATATAGCTTGCAGCCATTAAAAGAGTGGTGATTATTTTTAATGCCATTTGTCAACTCAACTTCATCTCTGCCCCTCCCACCATCTCCATGGAGAAACCAGAACTTTATTTCCATAATCCCTTGATTTCCAGAGGCAGTTGCCACAGCCTTCTGTACCTTGGGAGACCTCACCTAAGGTCATCCCCTTCACTACTGAGGCACCTAAGGTCTTTGGCAGCATTTAGGTGCCTCTACACATCCTCTTCTGAACCCCTCTCTTTTTGATATTGAGATATGACTTCAATCACTAGTCAGGTTCTTTACAATTTTTTTTTTAATTCCATTTTGACTTAGTTTGGCTTTCCTCATTTTCATTCTCCCTTCCTATATGGAAAGATATTAATTCACCATATATTGTTAAGTGGAAAAGATTACATAAGATAAAGCCTAGCATGCATAAAATAGTATTGGTTCCTTGTTATTTTTAATTTTAATCATAACCACTGAAAACATGCAAAAGGCTATGGATAATATTGATCACATTGGTAACAATGACAATGTTTATTTTTCCTACTTTTTCTACATTTGAATAATTAGCATGGAATAGTTGTACAGTAAAAATTGAGGAAAAAGGGGCATTTAAATATATTAAGACATAGTTTAGTATTATATGTATTAGCATTATATATTAATATATATTTATATATAATTGTTTTAACTTAGAGAACTAACTGTAAACTGGGAAATATGCTAAAGTACGATATTTAGCCTAGATTAGCCTGGGAATTATAAATGTCTATTGACATTAACCCTTCTAGTATTTTCAATGTATTTTGATTTTCCTGGACATAAATTTTTTCTTTGGCATATGAGTGATAGATTAAAAATAAATCATTTTAGTAATACATATTGATTGTTTTAAATGCTGAGAATTGTAAGACAAATATTGATGATGAATGATGGTCTTGAACTATCTACCTATTTTCTTAAAAATACTCAAGTTATTTGTTTCATTTTAAGAAATTGAAAATAAGTAAATTATGATTAATTAGTTTTAGAATAAAAGCAAGGGTATATAAAGGCTTTTTTGGTTTCTTTACTTATAAATTGTTAATGTCAATTTTATTTGTTTTTCTTTCAATTTATTTATTTGGTAGATGAAATAAATAATAATCTGGCAACCTTCGGGTCTTTTTTTTTTTTTTTCTTTGTAACTAAGACACTAAACCAAAAATAAAAAAACTATGCAGTTTAAACAGATGCCAAATTAAAAACAATACAATATTTGTCATACTATAGTTTATTAAAAACTTAAACCTCTACTTTTACTAAAATCTAATCAGGCAGATATCCCTGAAAATAATTCCAAAAGTTAATTTATTACAGAATCAAATTAACTCAATGTACAATTATATTATTTTTTAGTAAAACATTATAAAATTTTTGACTGAATCATTTGAAATGAAAACATTTTATACCTATTGCTTACAAACATTTGCCATTTTTAAATTTTTTATTTTCAGGAAGCTTTTCCATGTATCTTATTTTATACATACTTTGCAGAATAATTTCATAAGAATTTTCTTAAAATACTAGGCAGACTTAAAAGAAGCAAATGAACCATAACTCTAAAGAATGCCACTGTGCTCTGAAAGAGTAAAAAGGGCTATTATAACTGAGGTATTATTTGCAAATACCTAGGAGATAAGACAAAGAGAAATTTTCCTGTGTGGCTGAAGAAACTTGAGATTTTAGTAAGGTAGTATTTTAAATAACAAAAGTTAGTGTAGGAGTTAGTCAAAAAGCAACATAAATGTATTTCATGCCAGAAACAGTTGAAATAGTTAGATTTTTCTTCTTTGGGAAAAACAGCCAAAGTAGAAACCTGATGTGATCCTTTAGTGGAAATAATCTAGGAGCTAAATTAATTGTGTGTGTGTGTGTGTGTGTGTGTGTGTGTGTGTGTGTGTGTATTCAAGGATATTTTGCTAATATAGCTGAATACATGCTAAAACTAAAATATGTAGAATTATAAGAAAAACTAAAGGTAGTTAAATCAAGTAGGTATGACTTTGCCCAATAAAAATTGTATTTCAAGGATCATCATTTTAACCAACATTATTGTAATAATACTTATAAAGTATTTAAAATACAAATATTATACAGAATTTAAGAAAAATCATGCCAACATATCTTAAGAATTTAGTTGTTACTGGTTTTAATGAAATAAAAATAAGCTTTTTAATATTGCTGTTAGAAATGCCCATTAGTGATTTAGCATCATGTTTTGACACACCACAAACTCCACCACACACCAGTAAATTCATAAGGGTAGGCAAAAAACAAATGAACATTCCCACCATTAGGTTAAAATCACCAAAACTAAGTTGTTTGTATTTTGCATAGTGAAAACTAGAGCCCTCCTTACATAACTGCTGACATGCTAACAGTTTACACCAAGTTACTGTCTCTAAACATTTATTCGGATAGCAAGGGCAGTATCTCCATGTTTCAACTGTTTGACACAATGATGGATTATTTATTTACTGAACAGCACTGGTGGCCAGAAAATCTGATTTCCATGCATGAAATCCATGAAACCTCAGCCACTGAACAGTTTCTTTTACATGTGACAAAGGTCATCTATCAAGGGATTTTCTCACGTTTTCTATGATTGGTCATGCCTCATTTCCTTCAAGAAAATATGATTTCCCTAAAGTCTGTGCATTTTCAAAGACTCACAAAAGGCCCAGGAAGTTATTTCCTCTCTGCTTGTGATAAGCACAGAATATAGAGGTTAACCTACAGGGAACGACAAGCAACTGTTTGTAGCTAGAAACCATATTTAATCCTATCATTAGGAAAGCTTTAACACTCACCAGGTATAAAAGAGCTGCAAAATTAGACATTTAACCTTGTCATTTAACTTTGCAGAGTTTAATCTGCATTCAAACTTTAATAAATATATCCCATCGACCTGTCCTTACATACTGAAAAGGATTTGTTTCACATAATATATTTTAAATTTTGAGTCACTTGGTGAAGGACTGTGTGAAGATTTGGCTACCTTAGAAAAAAATTACCATTTCCATTTTTAGTCTGAAAAAATCAATGAGAAAAAAGAGTCAGAGATTATGTTTTTGTGAAAAATTAAAAAATAAATTTGTAACATCATGAGCAAATTAGAGAGAACTTTAATTCTTTTCACCTCAGAAGAGATAATGACATAATTCTCAGAAATTAAAATGAAAAAGTCCTAGAATCCTAATCTAATTATGTTTATGAAATACCTGGGTCACAGTTTGGAAGTATCTTAGTGCAAATGTCCCAGATCTCTCAATGCTGTATAGAGGTTGTATCTGAAAACTTCTAAACGTCAGGTGGCCATTGGTAACCCAAAGCACATCCAATCTTTCACCATGGTGCCCATGTGTTCAGTTCAGACAGGTGATTCGGGAGGGCCAGGAATAATCTCTGATTATTAGTGTTGTTGTGATACATTATAAAGACCACAGCTATATAGGTTAGACTAAAAGTTATGGTCAATGCTATATAATAATCTGTCAGTTACTGGCTAGGACATAAACACTATTGTAAGTAGATTTTTGTTAATTTACTGAAACTTGAACTTCAGAGCCCCTGCTTATTTATGCTCTTTCCAAGGCATTGTACATAATTTTGAATCAGTAATTTTGAATTATTTTTCATAATGAGGGCATCCCTGTTATATAAGGTTTAAGCCCTCAGATCAAACCATACTTGGATTTTTTCCTATTTTTAACTCCCTTATGTAATAACACATTAATGTATCTGCCTACGACTACTCAATGTTAGATTTGGAGGACAATGAATCGGAGGTTGGGAAAAGCAAACCATGTATATATGGTTTCTCAAAGTGTGTGTGTGTGTATGTGTGTGTGTGTGTGTGTGTTTGCATGTGTGCCTAACATTAAGTTAATTTTAACTTATACTGAAATCTTCTTAGGAATAAAGAATGTAATCATCAGCAATAACTATCACAGTTTAAGTTGTGTATAGAGGAAGTGGTACAAAAAATAACAACTTAGGGCATTGCAAAAGAAGGGTAGGCAATTTTATAAACAGACAAAAGCAGTATCTTAGTCAGTATCTTAGACACTGACATTAGGATATGAGCAAAATGTGTTAATATCCTCTATTTCTTGCAATTTTAATTATAACAAATCATGTGGGATTTGGAAATCACTCCTAAATTCTTTATTTTATAAGTTACGGATCCTTTTTGACCATGAGCTACTTTGATGCAAATGTGTGTCTACATTTGTGTGTATATATAAAAGTTGAGACTAAATACTAACTCAAGCAAATTTAACTTCTATACAAACACAACATTTCAATTACTAATTTTGAGTAATTAAACTGTGGTAGCAAAACAAAAATCATTTAACTGACTAGAAAATAGATACACATTTCTTGGCTTGGTCTTAATTAAAACCAATTAATAGAATTTAAAGTTATAAATTTTGTCAATAATTTTATATAATTCAGTGTAACATGTTTTTGGCATCTTTCCTAAACCTTAAGAACACATTAATTATGAGTCCTTTTACCGTATTTTCAATTTTAATGTTGATCTTTGGTCAAACTGTACTAGTTTCAAAGAGAAGAAAATACTGGAGACTTTGCTACAAATCATTAGAATATTTTAAAAATTAGTTTAATATTCATTCAGTTCAATGATACATTATTTATTTTTTAATTAGAATAATTGTAATGGCAAATCATTTTTCTACCTAATGTTTTAATATTTGGTGCCATTAATATTTTAAATTACAAACAAGTATTCTGTCATTGTCATGAAATAAAATGCAGTTTACATAGCTATGAATGTCATCTCTCAACTGTAAAAATATACCTTTCTTTTGAAATTATAAAGAGTATATGTACTTATGGATTTTTTATTTCATGATTATATGGTATTTTGATATATGAATTCCTTTATAATAAATCACATTAATATTTAAGCTATATAGATTTATAAATAGATCCTTTGATAGTTAAATGGCACAATTTCATTAGCTGCACTTTAAGGAATTACAAAAGTGTTCATCCAAAGAACTAGTAGTTATTATTTTTCTTTTTTTTTTTCAATTTTATTGTTGTTGTATTACATCCATCCCCTTTTTGCTCCCCTCTGTCCCCCTCCCCACCCACCCATTCCCCCCAAAGTCAATCCCACCTGTTGTCCATGTCCATGGTTCCTTTATACTAGGTTCTTATCTAAGCTTCTCCTCTTCCTTGCCTCTGCCTTCCCCCTCCCCCCAATGCCTTTCCTCCTGACCACTGAAGGCCTATTCACTGTATTTGGTTCTGTTTTGCTTGCTGTTAGTTTTGTTCATTATTGTCCTGTAATGGGTGAGATCATATGATATTTGTCCTTCAGGTATTTATTTTTCTATATAACTTTTACTAAAAGTAAATTGACAGTCTCTGTGGTGCTTTAATTATTTGTCATATTATGAACAAAGAAATATTTCTTAAGCAACCACTTTAAATGAATTTTGAAAGTAATACTAATTATTAAAAAGCTTTGACATTGTAAGGATTACAAAAATCAAGTCTTATAAAACTAATATCTATATTACTATTGAAAAGAAACCTTTTAAGGTGCTGGCCTGCAAACCTAAAGGTTGCGGGTTCAATTCCCCAGCCAGGGCACATAACCAGGCTGCAAGCCAGGTCTCCAGCCAGGTCCATGGCTGGAGGCAGGTGAAAGGAACCATACATTGATGTCTCTCTCCCTCTCTGCCTCTCTCCCTTCCCCTCTCTATGAAAATAGTAAAAATTCTTAAAAAAAAAAAAAAAAAAAAACCTGTTCAATTTCTACTCATTACCACAGAACTGATTTTTAATGTTTGCAACAGGATGATTATATTTAAAATATTTTACTGATTTCTTTATTATTCCACAGTTTATATATTTAATGCATGTAAAATAAAATACAATTTCTTATTCAAAGTAATGTCAGTCACTAGAATTGATAATTAATTGCACAGAAATGGCAGCAGTGCTTAGTAATTTCCTGAGTATTTAAAACCAAAATTTGTTAGCCTCCCCTTATTATTATTATTTATCAAGCATTCGACAAACCGGGCTACTCACAAGGAATCCGATGTGAAGACCTGACGGTGTATCTAGGTCATAGCTCTACACTGCAGCGCTCAGTGCCTTATCCGCAGTGTCCTCTCAGTGCTGGAGGCGATGGAGGCTCAGTGAATTACAGAAAATCCAAACTCTAAGAGAGCATTTGTTGCTTGTATGTTGTAAATTTCAAATGAAGGTGCAACAAAAACTAGGCTGATGCAATTCCTATGAGAAAATACACAAATAAAGTAATAAGGACCCCCAAATTCCCTACATGCAAAAATTCCCCTCTGATGTAAATAAGAAATCTAGTTCATAGGAGACAAGTGGAATTCAATTTTCATAATCATTTCTACCTTATTGGAAAAATGCAGAGGTCACTTGAGAAAAGAAATGCAAAAGTTTTCCTCAAATAAATGTGAAATATGCTAATATAGCGCTTGTAAAGTGAAGTGCAGATGAAGGCGGACACTAGGGATTGCTGTGATTTCTAATGTTACACTTTCTGACAAAGACCAGAATTATTTGATACAGTAATTAGGTACCTCTTTTGTTCAAGTCCAACAAAAAATCTGTTATATGACCCAATACTACCTTTTCCTTCATTTTTCTTTATTTTATTCATTTCTTTATGGATCAAAGTTTGGGATTTCCATAAATAAGTCTAAAAACTCAGCATTGAAAGAAATGTCACTGGTTCAATTGTATTAGTTTATCAGATTTTTCTGTGTTATTGTGAATTAATATCTTGTCCTTATTTTTAAATAGTAAAGTCAAAATGTTGTTATGATTACTATATGAAATACATGAAATCGTGTTACTTCATAAGTATTCAAACCCTAATGCTTGAATCATTTAAAATAATATGAATGAAGAAAGAAAGAAATCACTTTTAGTGAAGAGGTTTGGGTAATAGTTACATACCTGTTAACATGGAGGACAAATTATAAATGACTATGGATGAATAAAATTACTGCTTGTTTCAAAATATAGGGGGTATCTGATATTTTAAACTTGGAATTTTAAATTGGTTATTACACTGAGAACAGTTCTGGCTGTATGAGTTTGTATTTTAAGGAACAAAGAAACATGAACCTACATTCTGAGAAGTGGGAATAAACTAAGTGAAAATATTTCCCAATTTCAAGATACTGAGAAATGGCCACACACCCCTGGTATCCCATAAACTCATACAAGGCAACAAATTAATCAGTTACCCAAATCTCTCCCAAGAACACTAAATCATTCTAAGTTTTGGGATTTAACTCCTTTGGCTTTGTGAATAATCAACCACAACCCACTTTTTCCTATTCAGTATTTCCTAATAGATTCCCTCCACTCTAACTGAGTCATGCCCATTATTTTTTCTCACCAGAAATGCCTTTGATCTTGTTCTTGTAAAATATATATAGTGTTTCCAAGGTTCTTTGTAGCTTTATTTTTTCATCCACAGCAGAAGTTAAGCTATAAGACAACAGAGACATTGTCAGTACTCTTGACAATGTCCATGACTAGAATAGTGCTTGGAATATTTAGATGGTTAATATATTGTTTAATTGATAACAATATATTAAATATTGTAATTAATCAACAAAAGTCATAATAATAGCTTTTTCTAATATCAGCAACTTAGTGGGTGCATCTCGTGTGCCAGGTTTCTAATTTATTCTTTCATAACATAACAAACCCTAACTCTGACTCTTTTCTGATCCTGAACACCCTCCCCTACCTCTTTCCATTCCCTCATTTGTTGTGCTCCAGTCGTATTTTATTCCAATGTCTGCTTCAATGCCACATTCTCAGCAAGCTTCCTCAAGACCTTCCTATCTAAGGATTCATTAAAAAACACATCCTGGATATTTTTGCAAAAAATGTGAACAAAAGAGTTGGCATATGTAGTTACTTTAACAATTAACTTACAAAGAAATATAAACAATGTTAAATTTTAATATTAATATGATAATTTATATGGACTTTAAAGTACTAAGGTCTTTTCCCCTAAACAATAAGGTAAGAATAAAGGGCCACAATATTATACAGACATGTAACATGTAATTTTTTGTTTTTATTTATTTTACAAAATAAAGATATACTTACAAAACTTATTTCCGTTTTTTTTTTTTCTTCTCATTTTAAGGTAAAAGTTTTACACAATTACTCTGTTGTTTTAACTTTTTTAGAATTATTTTCATTTCCTACGGCTCTATTTTTATATCTAAGTGTTGGCATCTTCAACTCTATGCAATTTTACCTCAGTAAGTGTGGGCTTAATACATTTAATTAAAGACAATAGATAACACTGAAATTTGAGGCAGATTCTATGCCAAGCTTTTAATATTAAAGCATCCCTAAAATAATTCATTTGGAGACCAAAACAGACTAGCAGCAGAAAGCATTTCTCTGACTTTAACAGTATAAAATTCTATTTGAATTTATAGCTTATTATTTGACATTCTCAAAGGGAAAACAGTAGCATTTTTAATGTTTATTTGTAGTGCAAAGGAAAAAAATGGATGCCCATATATGTAGCCTTGTCATTGAACTTATTAAAATAGTCATTATTCTTATATTGACATTTGGCTCATGGTTGTAACAATATTTATTGAATGAGTGAATAAATAACTTGGAAAGAAAAAGAATCTTCATTCTTTTTCCTGTGAATAGTCTAAATACTTACTATCCAACCCAATTTTGCTGAAGTAACTTCAGTAGCTAGACAAGTATTCTAAAAAGTCTTTCAAACAACAAATCTCAGATCTTCCCTTAAGAATTTCATAAAGTTATCTAAAGCAAGTCTGCCTATGATGAGGTCAACCTAATAGCCTATTTTTGCCTATTGTTTATACACTGTTCTTTTTTATTCTTTTTTTTTTTAAGATTTTATTTCATTATTTTTAGAAAGAGGGGAAAGGAGAGAGGCAGAGAGGGAGAGAGACATCAATGTATGGTTGCTTTTCACCTGCCTCCAGCCACAGACCTGACGGGAGACCTGGTTTGCAACCTTGTTATGTGCCCTGGCTGGGAATCAAACCAGAGACCTTTGGGTTTGCAGGCCAGCGTCTTATCCACTGTGCTACCAGCCAGGGCTTATTCTTAATTATATAGATTTAGAATGTTGTATAGTGTAACCCTAGTACTCAAACCAATAGGAGAGACATTCAAGAATAAAGGTTTGACTGTATATAAATTTATCTCATACTTCCTCAAACTTACATAGTATCTTCTCATTAAAATATGAGTTCTTCTTTCCTAATTGTTTTAATTTTTAATTTTCCCCTCACTGTCCTCTAATTCATCGAATTTTTCCCTACATTTAGGTATACAATCTGCATAACTTATCAGTGAGACCAGATATTGCAAATAATCACATTTTCAAAAGGCTTGGCTCCTCCCTGATACATACCAAATCTGATCTCTGCTATTAGTCCAGTTCTTTTTTAGCCTAACTTGGTTTCAGGGTCCATTTGACCTTTCAGCATTTCAATATTATGTTCTGTTTTTCCCTCCAGGCACATTTTTATTTTTCAAATTGAATTGATTTCTACATTTTTTTCAAACTAGGGAGTGAAACTGATAGTTCTGAACACCCCTCGATGCTATCTTCAGCTTCATGGTGCCGCATCCTCGCCATCCTACATCTGCATAACACCACCCTGCACAAATCTGCCACTCCATATGTTGCATCGTGCAAGGAAATTACAATAGGCTTGACTCTGGATCTCAGTCAGAGACATTCCACAGGGAAAAAAATATTGCTCACGCCAACATTTAAATCTTTGCTTAGAGCTACTCCCACTTCAAAGAGAAATATAATGAGAATGTAAGCACAAGCCCCCCAAATTCAATTGCCACATTTTTTTTTTCTCTTGAAGAGTTTGTACTGTTCTTGTTGTGATTCCTCTCTGTTGGTACTGGCAGTTGCCAGATGGGCTTTATTTTTTTTTTAATTCAAATTCTTTATTTTGTGGCAGTGTTGCCTATTGTCTCATATTCAATGCCAGCTCCTTTTCCTTTAAAATATACATGCTTGGCACATCCATAAATTGCTAAGAGTCAGGCTAGAAAGTTACAGAGGGAAAGGGGGAAAGTATACATTTATATCACTCTATTGTTAAGAGTAACTGAAGCATATGATGGCTATTAAAGCAAATCTTTGAACCTAGCTCTGTGTTTCAGTCACAACCAGTGGATAAACACTGCTCACAATATGTTCACAAATAGTGAAATCTAGCAGAAAGTAATCTGTTAAAGGTATTCAACAATACAGAGAACAAAGATACTTCGAGAAACAAAGTTGATGCATCATAGTGCCTATACTTCTCGTTTCCCAACAAATGAGCAATTGGCAGACACCAGGAAGGGTGGGAGCACTGGAATTTAGAAAAGTATTTACTAATGGCAAAAATGTATTCAACTTAAAAAAAATATCCATTGTGTAGAAATACATTTTTCTTATATGAGTATGTTGATATATTCATATTTATTTAAAATAAGTAGAATATGTTGATATATATATTTCAATTATATTATTTTAATCTAGTTTGGTAGACCAGTTGAAGTAAATATTAAAACTATATATAAAGGTATATTTTGATAGCTCAAGACCAGTTCTTTTGTGTGAGTGAATTATTATCTGAGTCACAACCAGAATCCATGTTGAGTAAAGTGACCTCATTATATCCTCTGGTACTGAAAGTTATTTCTTTTTGCAATCTATTCAGTTTAGTGGTCACCTGGCAATTTCAACATTTCAGAAAATATTTCGCAAGGAAAGCAGAATCATTGGCCTAGATGTTTCAAGATGCCCCATTATTCAACATACCCTGTCAGGCTTCTGCTGTGTCTCAATAACAAGATCATTGTAAAAATCCACAGTCTAGTGTGTGTACACTGCTTAGCAATTACTTTCACCTTTGCCTTCACCCTCTCCTTCCCAAAACTCTCACTTCCTAGAGATACAGTTTTCTCCATTCAAAAGTCAATTTAAATGCTTCTCTGACTTGCAGAGGCAAGTTTAGCTGCTCCCTCCTCTGTTTTGCCATTTCAATTTTAGTATACTTTTTATCCTCTTTAGGTATTTCTATTTATTTTTTAATGATTTTAAATTTATATTTTAGAGAAAAAGAGAATGGGAGGAAGAAAAAGAGAAAGAAACATCAATGTCCAAGAAAAACATTGATTGGTTGTCTCTCTCATGCTCCCAGCTGGGGGCTTTATAAATAGACCAGAGGAAAATATGTGAGGTTTTAGAGAAGTTCCATGGTCCAAGGATTAAGAAATTATTAATTAAAACTACCATGCTGCTGCTACTAATAATACTAATAAGAATAGGATGTAGTCATAAATGTGAGACAGAATTTCAAAAGCAAAAATTGAATAAAAAGTTATAGGTTAAGATAGAATATGATCACTGAAGTTCAAGATTATTACCAAAAATCATCAAGAATATTAATGTAAAGAGTAAACAACAAAGAATAAAATGATAGACATTCACCCACTTGATTTTACCATTGTTAAATATGACAATAGAGTAAATGCTGAAAAACTATCATTACCTAAATATTATGGTGCTGCAATTTTTGAGTGATAAATCTGACATTATAAATAGTGACATTAGTAGACTAATTTGCCTTAAAAATGTATGAATCATTCATAAGAAAAATAGTGTATTTTTGGCCACTAACTGGCCAAAATGTCTGAGTAGGTAGTTCTTTTTATTTTTTATAATGAAATGACAAAATAGTAAAATAATATTCCTGTAACCATTGTTCTTTGACTCAAAAGGAAGTAATGTTCATGTTTAAAAGTTTCTGCAAGACTTTGTTCTTCTATTCTTTCCATGGTTGTAGGCATTAGCTTATGTAGCTCTTTAGATAATGTGGGAAGAATGAGACACAGAAGAAGCCTGACAGGGTGTGTTGAATAATGGGACATCTTGAAACATATAGCTGACCATTGAGAAGGACAGTTAGGTAAGAGTGGAAAAGCACTATATTTCTAGTATAATAAAACTAGAAAGTTTTCTCAGGTTTGGTAGAATAAGGCAACAAGTGATTCTCTTTGTATGTCAGTTGCCATTTTTTAGATTTTTCAAAATCAAGAGAAAGACTAAAAAGTTGAAGATTGTTTTGCAACACAACCTCGAGAATATTGACATGCCATTCTCTCCCTTGATACAGATTTGTCCCACAAGCCTAACAAGGTCTGTAACTAATAAGAGCTGAGCAAATCTTCTGTACTACAAATAAATCTTTTGTGAGATTTTATTAACATTGTATAATTTAATAGCATAATGATTCTTAACTGTTTCCTTGGTTCAAAGATCACTCTTACAATAATGAAACAAAAAGAAAACAACTCCTTTCACCATTTGCCCTCATAGACCCAGTTGCCATTTTCATCCACCTCTAATTATTTCATAGTTAATAAAGGAAAAATAATTCTTTCTAAAACTTTCACTTGTAGCCTAGTGTTTGAACTCACACTGCTGATTGTATTACTTGATCTGAAGAGGGAAAAGCTTAATTACACTCTCCAAGCAGTTCTAAAATTACTTTATTAACTTTGTGACATAAAAAATCCTTTTCTCTGAGAAATAAATGAAAGAAAATTGAAATGAATTTTGAATAGACAAGTTCGGTGTACATGAACATATATATTTTTAAATAGGAGGACCACTAAACATGATTGTTACACATCTGTAAAAGAATGAGAACTTGTGTTATCTGTTTAATAATTTATGTAAAATATATAAGAATCACTTAGGATTCACATTAGAAGATGACTTTTGCAAAGAGGAAGACTTCCAGATTCATTCCTAAATTAATAATGGGATGGTCATCTCTATATATGAGTTAATGTGTTATAAGTAGAACAATAAGGTCAGAGTCTACAGTAAATGAACACAAATTTGTAAATAAAAACTCAGCCTCCCATACCTAATATAGCTACATCTTTAATTAATGCAATTATCTAAAGCTAAATATAAATGTATGCAGTTTTATCAAAAGTATGTAGCCTCAATTTTACCCAGCAACACATGCTACAATAAAACCCCAAAGAAAATCTCAGGATGCTACTAGAAAGCCTTTTGCTTTATTGATTATAGTGATAGAAAGAAACAAAACACAGCTTCATAAAGTTGATAGGATATAAGATGAGTTAACTTAAATATAGCTGACATTCAATTTTCTCTGGGGTTCTTCCTTATCTTTTAAAATAAACTAAGTACTTTGCATTTTCAAATACCATTGTGTCAACAATTCATTTAGTCAGTTTCTCATCAAGCACATTTAAAACGTATTATTCTTGGTCTGGCTAATATATGGTGTGGTTGAGTTGGTTGGAGCATCTCATTCACCAAAAGGTTGCAGTGGATTCCCGGTGAGAGCACAGGCCTAGGCTGCTGGTCCTCTCGGCCTCTCTCTCTTCTCCTCTTCTCCCCTCCCCTCCCATCCCCTGTCCTCTCTTCTCCTCTTCCTTTGAAAGCAATGGAAAATAAATGATCTTGGGTGAGCATTGAAAAAATAATAATATTGCAGTGAAGAGGTTAATCAAAAATGTTACCTACACTGAATTAGAGTATTTTTAAAGGATACTAATTTTACTCTATTGAGTAAAGATGTGAGAATCATGTGAGCCAAATCAGGATATTTCATGCAACATGTATTTTAAAGATTGATTCAATATTCATCTATTTTTCCCCTAGAAACAACAGTTCCAATCCTACTTCCGGACAGTGTCAGGCATTTATTAGCGGGGCCCTCTACACTACCTCTTGGAACTATGTTGCCATTAACACCTTGCATTGTCCTGTCTACATACCCCAACCCCACAAAACCCCATAGCACTTTTACATACCCCAACCCCCAAAACCCCCATAGCACTTCGAGGGCAATATTCATAGTGTATTAGTGTTTGTATTCTCACAGAAAATAGAATTAAAATATAATAGTAGGAATTCTTTCTAAAAATGAATGATCACTGTTTTGAATGAATAAAACAATGTGGTTAATATCTCTCCTGGGTAATAAAAATATTTGGGGTGACTCTAATAATAAAATTAAGGACAAGAATTACATCTATCATGGTATAACACTGGGAAAACATGTTTTTTCAGCCAGTAGAGACACAATTTATCCTAAATCCTGTTACCTAGGTATCGGTCACTTTCTATACATTTACAGTTCCTACATTTTCCTTAATTATCAAATAAGAGAGAATTGATCATTAGCATGAGTACCAAGATAAAAAGTAATATATATATATATATATATATATATATACACACACACCCATATACATATATGTGTATGTGTATGTATATATATATATCCAACAATATGGAAAAGATTTCTAGGTTGATACTAAGAAAGAATTTCTAAAAAGGAAAAATATGTAACATTTTAAAGTTCTCCAGTAACAGGCCCTGGCTGGTGGCACAGTGGGTTGGTGCCGGCCTGCAAACCCAAAGGTCGCTGGTTCGATTCCCCAGCCAGGTCACATAACCAGGTTGTAAGCCATGTCTCCAGTCAGGTCCCCAGCCAGGTCCATAGCTGGAGGCAGGTTAAAGGCAATCATACTTTGATGTCTCTCCCTTTCTGCCTCTCTCCCTGCCCCTCTCTCTAAAAATAATGAATAAAATATTTATTTTTATTTATTTATTTTAAAGATTTTATTTATTATTTTTAGAGAGAGAGGAAAGGAGAGAGGCAGAGAGGGAGAGAGACATCAATATATGGTTACCTTTCCCCTGCCTCCATCTACAGAGCTTGCAACCTCATGTGCCCTGGCTGAGGAATTGAACCAGCAACCTTGAATAAAATCTTTAAAAAATAATAAATAAAATAAAATAAAATAATCTGGTAATATAAAATGAATAGAAAATCCCTAAAAGGCAGTCAACATATACTTCACATCATATATGTCTTCTAAAATAAACATAAGTTATTATAACAGCACCTACTTTAACTGTAACAGAAATTTGGGTTAAATTTTCTATCTATAGTTCAAAATATACACACATTGGGCTAACAAAAGAAAAGAGAGAAACAGAAAATAAGGTCTCCACTCCCACACCATTTTTGTGTGGCATGGGCAGGGCGGTGGTAAACCCCTCTGCTATGCACATTTTAGATTTGTGAGTAACCCCTCCATTGCATATGACAGGTAGCTGCTGGGTGGCTGTGGCCTGCTGAGACAGGACAAGGGCATCTTCGTTTTGGTCACTCAGCCATCTGGTTTCCACCTAAGTTTTCAGATTTGTGGTCATCTTGAATTTAAGTGTAACATTTCATAGAGCACAAAATATACCTAAATCAGTCCCTCAGGGATATTCAGATCAGGTTTGTGTCAACTGAAAAGTAAAGTACTTAAGGGGTTGAGAGAAGTGAAGTCCAGAGGTTTCATTCATTTCATCTATAGGAAAAGAAATTATTATCAATTGCCACATGAAATATATCATTGACTGTAAAAGGCTTCACTTGAAACTGTCACAAATTGCTGAAGTTCTTCATTTTGAAGTGTGATGATCATTATAAAAATGTAGCTAATTTCAAAAAAATATTGAGGTTGGCTCAATACCTCAAATTATCCAACAATTTAGACATTAATGTGTCAGTGTGAAGAAGAGAAACATCAGACATAGATGAAAGCTATCTATACATCTTTAGATAAATGCAGAAGCAGGGTTACAAATTGAGTACTATGTGAGAAATGTGCAAAGATATTTTCATCAGTCTGCTTTTCTGCACTCACCCCTTCTCTCCTCCTCTCCTATTCATGTACAGTTCTTAATACTTTGACTCTACAGAGCACGCTTCATTATTATGGTTAATGTCCCTGCACAGTATTGATCCTGATTGAATAAGGTTAATTGAATTAAAAGTTAGATATTGAATGTGATTTTGGAAACACGTCTTTTTTTTTTTTTTTTTTTTTTTTTTTTTTAAGAAGCTTCCTTTACGGTGGTAAAAAATAGATGTTGCAATATACATGTAACTTCAAGTTATATAACACAAGGTCAAGTTTCCCCAACTTCTGAACATCTCCTTTTAATACCCGGACAGCACAGGTCCTCACACAAAGCTTTCTTCCTACTTGTCAGCAGGATCCAAGGTTTCCTCCTTCACTCCTCAACTCCTTACCCTTCTTTCCTCTTTCCTTCCTTCTTCTGACATAACTCACTCTCTGTTGCTGAGAGTTCCCAGACTACCCTTACTAACTCAGGTGGATGGCTGCCACCTCTTGCAAATTGCTACCCAGGCACCTCTTTGGGTCAACTGTCACCTTTCACATCTGCTTTGTCCCTCGACTGCTGGTCTCATTGGTTTAATTTTCTTTAAAGAGAACAAAGAAGACCTCAGAAACATTTCTGAAATCTGAAAGAAAATAAAAACTTTACAGTGTAGTGAAGACATGGTGGGAAAAGAACAAAAGGGAATATAGCCCTATGAGTTTACCATATCTCTCTTTGACTCCTTGGACCATCAGTATTTTCAAAGATCTCACCACTCACAGCACCGCATAGACAGGGCTTAGTCTCAAACCCACTTTATTCTTATTCAAGGCCCATTGTGGCAGCCAGATGAATACCAAAAATTTACCTATATTGGTTTTTATAAAAATTGGACTATATCCCTCTTATAGACAGAAATTTCCATTTTAAATTAAAGTGTCTGCATTAGATTAACTCGCTGGTAGAGCCTCTGATAGTTGTCCAGTTTTGCTGCATCTGTATGACCCCTCCCCTGCAACCCGCACACAACCACCCATCATCCAAGAACAAGGACAAGAACAAATTTTCAAGTATGAACGCTATTAAGTTCATAAAGACTTATGATCTACACAAGGCAATTCTACACTGAACTGATTTAGAGCCCACTCTCGTGAGAAGAGCGTCAAAGTTCTTTTGAGCTATGAACATCCTTTTGCAGAAGGACAAAAATGTATAAATATATATAAAATATAATGTAGTACCAATGTACACTTGGCATTTTAAAGTCATATTTTATTAGATATTGTTGCTTATTGCCTATATTATTTTAAGGCATAAAAATGCATATGTGCATACATACATATACTATATATCGCAAATGCTGATTCCTTTCACTTTCTCTTTAATTTGTAATTAAAATGATCAATGTATTTAGACAAAAGGCAAGATGTTCACATCACTTTTTTTGATAAATGGGAATTCATTTTGTTTGAATTTGTGATTCAATGTCTAATTATATTGTTTTAGGGACTCTTGGGGTTTTACAATTACCTCTTCAAATGAAAATTGATCAAGGTTGACTATCAAAGAAAATAGAAAAACCTTTTAAATAAATTTGGTTTTAGAAACTTAAAAAGTATACTGTAGTAGGTGCTATATCTAGTTAGAATTTAGTATCTATTTGTTAGTGCTTGGTAATATTCAGGTTCATGAACAATAATTGACCTAAAGTAGAAGCTTCTATTAGGAATACCAGCTAATAAATATTTCTTTATAAAATGTGAACATTTAATATTTACTTATGTTTTCTTTTCTACTGAATTTAATGTTTGGTTTGTTTTCCTTTGTGTTTTTTTTGTTTGTTTTCTTACCATAAGGTCTAAGTAGATAGCTATTTATTTAGATACTTGTGTCAATTGGTATTTACAGCAATAATATATAAGCATTCATGCATTGTTGCTGATTTAAAAATTTCAAAGTACAATGGAATTTTAAGTTAAATTCTGTATTATAGCTAAGCATTTTTTCTTTGAATTGACCTACAGTTAGTTACATCATATTTATTGTTTCTATATCACTGTGACTAAATATTAAACTCTGAACATTACTTATTAAATCAAATGTTTTTCCATGCATGTATAAGACAATTGTTATTGGTAATTATGCAAACATGCCCATAAGCAAACAGAAACATGACTAATATATTTAAACCATGCAAAAAATAATAATAATTGAATTAGTAAAATGCACCATCAAAGGCAAGGAATAAATTAAGTTTTCAGCAGTACGTCCACAGGTGATTTTTTTCTTTTTTCATACTTTTCTAGAATAGCATCAAATTTCTGTAAAAAACATAATATAACAATATAGTTACTCATAAATATCTTTCAAAACCCATGTAGTTATGAATGAGCAATTTTCATATTTATACAAATATAACTTGTACATTTTGTCAAGATAATTCTATTTGGAACATGTAAATAGTAGGTCTTGCACCATGCTTTGTAAATAGTATCCAACCTGGCTTACTTGAAAATCTTACAGTTTGTGGGCAGGAAATTTTAGACTTAGACTGATACTAATATTCAGTCTGTTAGAAACAGTCACACAATGTTTTCTCAGTAATTTGTTCCGGTAGGTCAGCTGTAACTTGCTACAGGTCATCTATGTTGCCTTACAGAGGGAAGCGCCTATCTGACCAAGTAATGCAAGAAATGATACTGTAATCACCCCGATACTGAGTATGTAAAATAGCCTTAGGCTGATCTCCTCATACATCTTGTTAAGTATATTGGTATCACATGAGATATTGGCAAAAAAATAGTAAGTGCTTTACCCATTAAAATCCAATTATGGAAATTACACTAGTTATCTGTACCCTGGGCTGGCCCCAGGCAAAATCCTGAATTTGGCACTTGTTCTAGGTCCTGCGCATGGTTTTATGCTTAATATCTGTGCAGTTAATTACATGCAACATACAAAATGGTAAGGGCTCAAGGTGGTACCTCTCCTAAAATTTTTAGTATTTTTATAAAAGACTCCTAGAGCAAATGTCTTATTACAGGTTGTGTATTTCAGTGAATGGTATCCCTACCTACTCATTTGCCTGAGACTGTATTTAGCAAATCTTTCCTCCTCCTCTTCACACCTACTGCCAGGACGTTAGTTCAGGTGCACAGTATCCCATGAGACAACAGCAATGGTCATCTCTGCTTTATTTCTTCCTCATCTCCCCTTCTAGCCTTTTTTTTTTTTTTATTCCAACCCATCTTTCATAGTTCCTTCAGAGTTGTCTCTCTAATGCACAAGTAGGACTTCATTTTTTTTTTTTTTCATTTAATTTCGGCCTGTAGCTTCTTATACTTTCATAAAGTTTTTTTGGTTACCAGTTCTAATTTTTCTCCTATATAGACCACCCAGGTCTACAGAAAAACTAGGCCTAACCACATACGATGTGCTCTTTCATATCTAACTTTCCATTGCCTGTGGTTTCTTTGCTTGTTTCTTGTATATTATGCTATTTCCTCTGCTTGGGGGTTCCTGTCCCTTTTTCCTTCTTGTCAGTCTAGATTGAAACTATTCAAATGCAATATCCTCTGTAGACCATGTGTGACTGAGTACATACTAGGTTTTGGAACTCCAGCAATTATGTCTAAGACATTGACTGAATGAAGCAAGGATGAGTAGAAATATAAAAGGAAAGACTTTTGAACAATGAACAGGTAATTAGAAACTCTAAATCCTGTCTTGTCATTGGCCAGCGTCTGTCACATTACAGTGAGTGACACTGCAATTAAGGGTAGTACATTTTCAAAAGAAAAATTAAAAAAATAAACATGCTTCTAAGTTACCAAATGGTTGAAAAGTGTCCTTGTACTTCTACTGAAGGTACTTTGAGTCTTGTGTTGCATGGAAGGGCTGAGCAGTGTAGTGAATTGTGAGTTTACTTGTTTTCAGGTTGAATGGGTTCTGAATGCACACTTCCTGGTATTCACTGTGCCCCTTCCCCTTCTCCTCTCAGATCCTAGAAGTATGGCAGCATGGGACAGGCTGACGTAGATGGAGAAGGGTGAGATCTGTGAGTGAGTGTTCCATAAAATCATTAGGAAGTCAAAAGGAATTGAATGAGAAACGAGAAGCGTATCTGTTGAATGTCCACTTTCCTGAGTCATTAGTATTGAACATTACTAATGAACATTTATTAGGTGAACATTTATTAGGTTATTTAACCAAAGTATTTTTGTGTTCATTCAGTTCTGTGATTCAGTGATCTTCACCCTGGTGACATAGTTACTTCTTATGCCAATCTAGTTTGACAATTAAGATACATGAATATATTTCATGTTGTATTTTCTTTCCATAATGTTTTCTTTACTGAAAAGATGTTGGTAGTTCTGAGTCAAGTAAACATAGAAGCACTGATACTAATGGTAATTTTTGCAACTGCTATGAAATGGATTCAATTATTCCTTATTCCTCTACCCTTTAGTTTCACATGCATTTGGGTACTTATAATGTCAAATATGATTAGGTTCTTCTCTGTCTTCTGAGATATCTCATTTATTTTTCTATCTCGAATTCTGCCTAGCATAAGTAGAGAAACAGTGCCTAACATAAGTAAATTTCTAGCATGTAAGGCTTGTCAAGAAAACATGTAATGGGAGAAGAGTTGAAGGAGAGAAGTACTGTTTCAGACTACCCCCAGTGATTTTTTTCATCATGGTCTTGTTCTACCACTGCTTTTGCTACAGCCTTTACAGTACATTTTTAACAACTAGCATATTTAAAACTTGAAAAAGTACTGCTTCCGGAAAAAGTTGTCTAGAGTAGCCACTATTTTTTTTTGCCCTTTCCTCACAATTATCTTTGCCTTTTTGGACAAAAACATTATTAAGTAAGAATTTGCTTAGTAAGTGACCCTCTTATTGGTGAGGGTTCCTGCTGATATAAATAAATGTTGGACAGGGAAACAGCCTGCAGTTTCACTAAATCCCATGATCTTGAGCACATTTATCCATCTCTGAATAAGAGTAGCCAAATTAGCTGAAGGAAAGTCATACAATCAGTCAGAGTGTGTACTTTACAAATTAAGTTCCAGCAATATTACTACATTTCCCTGGAGAGTTTACTCTCTAGAAAATGTTGAGCTGTGTATTTACATTTTCTGTTTTATCATTCACTTTTCAATTCATTCTCCTTTCCCACTCTTTACTCTGGTGACACTGTGATATTTGTATTCTTGCTATGGTAGAATGTAAGCTATATAAAACAGTATTTATATGTAGGTTGTTTATAATATCAACTTCAAGTTGTAGAAGGATCTCTTGCACATGGTAGACCCTTGCAATATTTGTTCATTAAATGCATGAATGAGTGCATACACAGAGATTGTTTTAACCAAAATTAAATAATTTATCTTTTGCAATTTTAAATATTAATATATGATATAAACTAATGCATAATCAAAAAAATTAGATAATACTGAAAAATACTTAGAACACTTTCTTATAAGTGTATGAATTTTACTGCATGGAGACTATCATTAATACTTTAGGTTTTCATTCCATTATTTTCTATACTTTTACTACATATATTTTAATACTTTATTATCACTTAATATAGAAAAATAATTATTCTTACCAAAATATAGGATAAACATAATTTAATGATTACAGTATAAATTATTTATAGATATATTATAAATCAAGTATTTTCTTATTGCTAGACATTGAATTATATCCACTCTTTTACTAATTATTATAATGGACATATTTTTCATATTTTGATTATCTCCTTAATTTAGACACAAAAAATGGAATTATTGAATAAAAAGAGAGAAATTAAAGTGTCTTGAAACATTATTATACTGCTTTTCACAATGTTTATAACTATTTCTATTCTCACAATCACACTATGAAAAGTCTCATATTTATAAACTTTCACCAGCCTTGAATATTCTCATTTGTATAGTTACTAATATAATTGGTGAAATAAACATCTCATAATACTTTAAGCAATGTTTAAACATTACAATCTAGAATTAAAATAGTTTCTCTATATTTATTTGGTACTTTTGTTTACCTCTCAGGCTAATTTTTACTTTTCTGTACTTACGTAACTCAAGGTCTTAACTTTTTCATAGTAATTTGAATGATACCTATAAATATAAGGACATGAAAATTTGTCATATTTGTTCTTCTACAATCCAGGTTCTGATTTGTATTTAATTACTTATGCTGGCAAATTAGGTAGTTTTATATTTAATGTACATCATTTTATTTTATTTTTATTATTTTTATTTATTTTTCTTAAAGATTTTATTTTTAGATAAATAAAAATTCTTAAAGATATTTATTTTTAGAGAGAGGGGAAGGGAGAGAGGCAGAGAGGGAGAGAGACTTTATGGTTGCTTTTCACCTGCCTCTAGCTATGGACCTGGCTGGAGACCTGGCTTGCATCCTGGTTATGTGCCCTGGCTGGGGAACCGAACCAATGACTTTGGGTTTGCAGGCTGGCGCCTTATCCACTGTGCTACCAGCCAGGGCTTATATACGCTATTTTAAATTTTATTTCTAAAGTTACTAATAAATTTTAAAAGTACACAAACATTCATATCTTTCATTCAGCTCATTTCTATTCTAGGTTTTTTCCTTATTTGTTTAATTACTTTATGTTAAATTTCCAGTCAACTATAATTTCAACTGAGCTATTTAGGCATCAGGAATATAGCATTTTCATGATACTAGTGTGTGCAAACATGTAATTATGCTCCCTTGACCCTGGAGGTTTTTGAGGAATTGATTACCTTATTCAAAATTGATCTCTAATTAAAAATCATCTTTCTTTGTAAAATATACGGAGGACTACAAAATGTGACAATAAGAGGAGGTAACATTTAGGGGGAGGTGTGCCATGTATATAGTCCTGTAAAGCACTGGATTCCTAATTTAGGAACAGCTTCCATTCATCTCCATAATGTTAGGGTTTGTTCTCTCCTTTTTTTTTTAATTAAAAAATTTTTTTCCATTAAATATATTTTATTTATTTTGCTATTACAGTTGTCCCAATTTTTCCCCCTTTGCCCCCCTCCACCCAGTACCCCATTCCCTCCAGCAATGCCCCCCTTAGTTCATGTCCATGTGTCATGCATATAAATTTTTTGGCATCTCCATTTCCTTTAAATTCCTAACATCCCCCCTGTCTATTCTGTAGCCACCAATGTGTACTTTAAATTTTTTTTTCTTTTAACATCCAGACAATTCACCATTTAATTACTGCTTTCTGTCAACTTCTCAAATCATATTAATACAAAGTTTTGTTTTTGTTCTTTCAAAATACCTCTGTTAATTCATTTGTGTAAAGAATTACTCTTTTAAGTAATAGAATTGCAATATTACCAAACAAATGCAAAAATACATTTACACACAAACATATTTTTACATGTATTTAAAGTACATACTGGATTTTGAAGAATTAATACAAAAAATTTAAAATATGCCAATAGTTTACATGTTAAATGATAGTGTTTTAGATATATTGTAATAAATTAAGCAGTCTTATTCTTCTTCAATACTTATTTTACTCTGGAATGCTATTTTTGTGAAATATATCACAGAAATGGTGTATTGCAGAATTCACTTTTGTGAAAGTTGTCTTAGAGACAGTGCCAAACCCATAGTATAAAATGAATTTGGTTTTTGAGTCAGATCCTCCCCCCTCCAATTATACAACTCAAGTTTATTTTAAGCTACTGGAACTATGACTTATTATTTTTGGAGTTTTCTATCTTAAATAGTAGATTGATTTTTTTTTTTTTTTGGCTGTGCACAGGTCTTGCTTCTTTCAATATCCTTTTTTTTTTTTTTCTCTCTCTACATGTTTTACAAGTTGAAGCCTTTGAAAATAATGGCACTTGCAGTGCTCAGCCGGTCCCCAGAGTATAAATTATTATGTCTACTAAGATGAGGTAAAAAATAAAAATCCTTAGGATTTAAATAATTTTGTAGAATATAGTATTCTAGCTATGTTTTGAACTTGTGGTTGACTTCCTCTGTGGTCCTAAACTAATCCCTGAACAATTTAAGTCTCTTGAGGTAGAGAGTCTTCATCTTCTTAAAGCAGACCCTTTAGCATCTCTTGCAATGTTGGTTTGGTGGAGATGTATTCTTTTAGACTTCTTTTGTCTGGAAAACTCCTTATTTCACCTTCCATTTTGTGTAACAGCCTTGCTGGGTAAAGTATTCTTGGTTGCAGGCCTTTAGTTTTCATTGCTTGAAATATTTTTTGCCATTCCCTTCTGGCTTGTTGTGTTTCTGTTGAAAAATTAGCTGATAACCTTATGGGAGCCCCCTTGTATGTTATTAGCTGTTTCTCTCTTGCTGCTTTTAGGATTCTCTCCTTGTCTTTGAAATTTGCCATTTTAATGATGATGTGTCTTAGAGTGGGCCTGTTTGGTTTCATCTTCCTTGGGACCCTCTGTGCTTGCTGAGTTTGCATGACATTTTCTCTCCTAAAGTTAGAAAAGTTTTCTGTCATTACTTTTTCAAAAAGGTTTTCTATCCCTTGCTTCTCCTCTTCTCTTTCTGGTATCCCTATGATACGGATGTGATTACATTTCATGTTGTCCTGCAGCTGTCTTAAAACTTCTTCATTCTTTTTCAGCCTTTTTTTTCATTTTGTTGCATTGCCTGAGAATTTTTATCGACATTGACCTCCAGTTCGCTGATCTGATCCTCTGCTTTCTCTAGCCTGCTTTAGATTCCTTCTACTGTGTTCATCAATTCAGAAATGGTATTCTTCATTTCCTCCTGGCTCTTATTGATGGTTTTTATGCCCTTTTTAATGCTGGTGTAGTTCTCAGTAAGATTTTTGTAGCTTTCCTGTAGTTCTTTGTAGTTCCCGTGGAGTTGTTTGTAGTTTTCTTTGAACTCGCTGAGCTCAGTGAGTTTTTCTATCATCATTATTTTGAATTCCATGTCTGATAGGATGCTTGCCTCTATTTTATTTTGCACTCTTCCTGGGGATTCCGCCTTTCCATTTGCTGAGGGTTTCTTTCTTTGTCTCCCCATTTTAGGTGACTCTTGTTTGTTTTTGCTTCTTAGATTGGTCTGCTTTGACTTACTGTCTTAGTGGTGTGACCTTTTGTGGTGTAGAGGTGCACTTTTTTTACTTCCTGGCTCTGGGCTTGGTGACCTCAGCTCCTGTCCCAGTCTGGGCTTAGTCAGCCAGTTGGAGACTACCAAAGAGCCAGTCTTTGTCTTCTTTAGTTGTTAATCCAATCAGTCTATGATCAGTGGTCAGTTTTAGGCACCTCTGGGCGGGGCAGATGAATTCACTTGTTAATCCAATCAACCTGTGATCTGAGGTCAAATTTAGGCAATGCTGGGTGGAACAGATTAATTCCTATGGGTGGGGCTGTGGCTTCCCCTCAGGCTCCCGCTTTTTGGAGAAGAGTGGTCTGCAGGCTGTATGGGGGATGGGTCAGCACTGGACTCACAGGCTGCTTCCTCAACTCTCCCCCTAAAGCCTCTGACTCAGACTTTTCCCAGGCAACTCTAGTTCACTTTGCCCTTTCTCTGCTGGAGCCTAGGGTAGGTGGGTGCCACTGCATTTTCATTCATGGTCCCTTTAAGAACTCGGTCTCTCTGTCAAGCCAGCTAAACCTGGCGCTTTTTGCTTTTCACAGCTGGGTGCTGTTTGACTCTCAGCTGTGTTGCTGTAGTTTGGGGAGCCCAGTTTGGGGTATAGATCCCACCCTTTTCAGGTGAACACCCCGGCTGCTGAGATGTTTCTCCCTCCTTTCAGCTGCCACCTGTGGGAGCCCCACCAGCCTCTCGTGTCTCCACACTTCCTGCTGGTCACGTTGTGATGAATCAGCTCTTCTGTTCTGTCTGTGGTAATAAGGCTGGTGTTCTGTTGGTTATTCTGGATGATTTCTCCCTAATTAAGTTGTAATTCCAGTTTGGTGTTGGGAGGAGATTGGTGTAGCTCCGCTTACTCCTCCACCATCTTGGTTGGGTCTCTCCTTTTACTTTTAAATACACAGATCTCTCAAAACTGCCCCTGTACACTACAAGATCACTTTTAGCATAATGGAAGAAACTGAATAGTAGACAAAAGGATAATATAGGAAAAGTGAAATTGTTTTTGTGCCTTGTATTAGTAATGACCCAACAGAAGGGTTTCTATGGACAGATTGTTAAGAGATGTAGTTTATTTATTAATGGCATTTTTATGGCAACTTGTATTAATAAAAAAATCACTCTTATTGTGACAGAGAATGTGCTCTTCAAGACAATTTGGAATTAACACATTATCAGCAATGAAAAAGTTAAATAAAATATAGTGAACTTGAATAAGTAAGCCAGAAAATATAACTAGTTCACCTAATAATTTCAGATGCCGTGGGCAGATGAATCTCTTCTTAGCTGAAACTGGAGGTTTCTCCTGTCATCGCCAGGGAGTGAATTCCAGCAGGAGCCTCTTCCTTTCAGGAGGCTGATCGTGTCTGATTCTGTCATTGTCTTCATTGCATACACTTGCTTTGGAAATTGAATACACTAAATAACACACTTCATTTTCCCTGTTGCTTCCAATTGGGTCTCATGCATTTGCATTTAACTCAGAAGAATGTCAAATTATATGCAAGGATTTAGATTCAGCATAGTTTAATCACATCTAAAGATGTTTAAAACAAAATTTTAATCATCCATTTTCGTAGTTTGATCTAATTTTTTTTAAGTTAGTGCTGTATCTTGTATTTCAGTTCTACTGAATAATCTATAAAATGTTACCATATTTTATTTAAAAGGTTGGAACTTTCTGTAGAAATATGTTAATATGGTAGCAGTAGAAATGCTGTTACAAGAGCTATTCACAGTCATTTTCATTCTTTCATTAGACTGCAGTGTGTGTAACAACCCTTCTGACCTCAGAAAGCCCAACATTTTTTCCTCACATACAGTTCTTTATTCCTCTCATTCCAGTTGAGGCATTTAACATCTACCTAGAACAGATGTCTCTGAAGCTTTCCTATGAACATAAAATTTTCTTGATAACAAAAAGTATAGATGTAATAAAGGCCATTTTTTAAAACATAAAACATTTATTGTTTTCTGATTTTTTCTCCTGATGTGACATTTAAAAAATATTGTCTTTCATGTAATTATTACCATTTGATTTAATTTATGCAGTTGATTTTATCTCTATACTTTTTCAAAATTAGAATTTTTCAACAGAGTTTAATTTTCATGAAATTAAAAGCATTAGTAGTTTACCTGTATTTTCAAACCCTATTAAATACTTGCTCTTTATGGTGCAAATGGCATAAAATAAGTAGTTCAGGGGGAATAGTATATGTGTGAAAATTTGTAGAAGAAATTCAACTGCACTTATATGTGAAATAAGAGTAAAATAAAGGATTACACAAAATAGAAACAGACTCAGATACAGAGCACAGACTGGTGGTTGCCAGAGGGAAGAGTGGTTTGGGATTGGGTGAAAGAGGCCAAAGAATCAAGTACAAATTCATAGTTACAAATAAAGGGATGTAAATTACAGCTCACTGAATATAGTCGATAATATTATAATAACTATGTATAAGGGGGGATCATAAAAACAATTTATTTATTTAAAAAATATGTAATTAACCTTACATGTTTAAACCTCAGTCACCTTCAAAGTACTCTGCACTTGATACAACATACCTGTCACACCTTTGAAGACTTTTCCATTGATCAAAAACAGTTTCTGAACTCATCAATTTTGATACCTTTTAGTGCTTCTGCAGTTTTTGTTCTACCCATTCCACACTGGCGAACCGTTTCCCTTTGATAACTTTTTTCATCCTGGGAAACAAACAAACAAACAAACAAAAATTCACTGGAGTGAGACTAGATGAATAGGAATGGTGAGGCATGGAGGTCATGCAGTTTTTAGTAAGAAAGAGTTGAACACTCAGTGCAGTGTGGGCAGGCGTGCTCGTAAATCACTCATCACAAAATGGGCAAACACTTTGAAAGAGCCTTCAAAAAAATATCACTCCAGCCTAATACAGACTCTGACAACAATGCCAGCTGATCCACTGATACAGATGGGTTCCTAGAACACTCATGTA
The DNA here is from genome assembly GCA_004026585.1 of Noctilio leporinus. Classification (NCBI taxonomy): domain Eukaryota; kingdom Metazoa; phylum Chordata; class Mammalia; order Chiroptera; family Noctilionidae; genus Noctilio; species Noctilio leporinus. Next base: position 221,904 of record PVIW01002116.1, read on the forward strand.
GCAGGGGAAGACAATATCCTACAAGGGGTCCACCATCCAGAAAATAATTCCATTTTCGGGGGGGATCCTCCCTTGGTTGGTGCCAGGTGGATATCGGAAATATGTGGGGAACTCTTTGTAAAGTGTATGATTGTCTCACCACTATGCTGCACACATGAACTAATACAAAATAATATTGATTGTCAAGTCTAATTGAAAAATTAAAGACATTCAACTAAGTGCATTAGAAACAAATAAATTCCCTTTTGAAATTGGCAATTCTTACTGAATTGCCAAATATTGAAGGGGGGAGAAAGATAAAATGCACTCCCCCTTCTTTGGCCATTGGCTCTGTGTCTGTGTGAGGCTGTCCTTCGACACTGGGCCAGGACATTCACACCACTGTCGTTGACCTTCACTTCTTGCTTGTGCTCACTGTGCCCAGAGATCACCCAGCAGGGTGAATGTCAAGGGTTTTTCTTGTTCTTTTCTGAGTAAATGCCAGGAGCATACCTGTGACTTTCTAAACTCCCCGGTATACACAGACAATTCTTTAAAATATATTTTATTCATTATTTCTGGAGACAGGGAGAGTGGGATATAGAGGGAGAGAAACATCAATGTATGGTTGCCTTTCACCTGCCTCCAGGTATGGACCTGGCTGGAGACCTGGCTTGCAACCTGGCTATGTGCCCTGACTAAGAATCAAACCAGTGACCTTTGGGTTCCCAGGCTGGTGCCTATCCTCTGAGTCACCAACCAGGGCCACAGATAAGATTTTATGCCCTAACTTACTAAAGAAATTCTCTCCTGGTTGTTTTCCTTGGCTTTTAGTACTCTTGGAGGACAGTCTAAAGAAAAAGAGGTCAATGCCCCATACTAAATATAACTAAGTATTTTTTAAAATAATTGTGGCACACTGGTTAAAAAGTGCTGTCTTAGATTGTCAAATTGAAAAAAATATATATGACAGTAGCCATTTGGTGAGAATGAATAAAATGATACCTATTTTTTTTTTTTGGTCAGGAAAAATATAATAACATTTTTGGTGTGCCACAGACTTTTATTTATCAGTTTATGTGTGCCATGAAATGAGAACAATTGAAAATCACCCTAAGGTATGATCTTTCCTAAGGTTTTATTTCTCTGGAGTCCCAACCAAAGGTCAGAGATGCTTAGTGAGTGTTTTCAACTCCTACCCTTGGTCAACCTCTGGAATCTCCATTCGTTCATCTTTGTTTACAAGTATTCCTTCCTTGTAAGCTTTCACAGAGCCTGGCTGTATATACTCAGGGTACCTCCTTTGGCCAAGGACTGAGACATTCTCCACAGAAACTGCTAGGGTATTTCCATCCATCTACCCTGAGTCTTCCCACATTGTCTTACCTAAAAATAAGAGTCAAAGATATTTATTCTCAATATTCGTATGCCTTTTAATGCAGTAACAGTCTAGGAAATTATTTGTAGAAAATATTCAGAAATGTTCATGATGATATCTGTTCAGGTTCATTTACTAGAGTTGTTAATGTTGGAAACAATTTGGTTGCTGTAAACCTTTGACTTTGTTCAATTTATAAATCAAGCAGTATAATTTTTAATGGTGACATAATGACAGACATATCCTTTGTGCCACCCTTTCCTCCCCATCTCAGCCCTACCCTCCCCTTCCTCAACCTGGCCTTCACACTGTTGCCGTGTTCATGGGCTATACATATGTATTCTTTGGCTAATCTCTTCCAGTCCTCCCAGCACCCTCCCCTCCAAGATCTGTCAGTCCATTTTGTGTATCCATGGCTTTGGTTTTATTTTGTTCATCAGTTTATTTTGTTTATTAGATTTTACATATGAGTGAGAACATACAGTATGTCTTCTCTGACTGATTTATTTCACTTAGCATAATATTCTGCAGGTCCATCCATGCTGTTGCAAAATGTAAGAGCTCCTTGTTCTTTCTATAGCTGATTAGTAACCCATTGTGTAAATTTACCACAGCTTTTTTATACACTCATATACTAATGGGCTCTTGGGCTGTTTCCAGATCTTGGCTAGTATAAATAATGATGCTATGAACATAAGGGTTCATATATTCTTTCTACTTAATATTTCAGGGTATTTAGGATGTATTCCCTGAAATGGGATTGCTTGGTCAAAGGGCAGTTTCATTTTTGTTTTTTGCTTTTTTGTTTTTAGGAAATTCCATATGGTTTTACACAGTGGCTGCACCAATGTACATTCCCACCAGCAGTACAGAAAGGTTCTGTTTTCTCCATAGCCTCACCTGTACTTTTCGTTTGTTGATTTATTGATGGTAGCTGGCCTGACAGATGTGAGGTCATACTTCATTGTAGTGTTAACTTGTATCTCTCTTATGATTAGTGACATTGAGCATTTTTCATGTGCCTATTGGCCATTTGTATGTCCTCTCTGGAGAAATGTCTATTGAAGTCCTTTGCTCATTTTAATTGGATTATTTGGCTTCCTGGTGTTGAGTTGTATAATTTCTTTATTATGTATTTTGAAAATTAAGCTGTTATTAGATGTATCATTGGCAAATATGTTCTCCCATACATACAGTGGGTTCCCCCTTCATTTTAATGGTTTATTTTGCTATGCAGATGCATTTTAGTTTTATGTAGTCCCATTTGTTTGTTTTCATTTGTTTTCCTTGCAGTAGGAGATACATCATTAAAAATATTGCTATAAGAGATGTCTGAGATTTCACTGCCTATGCTTTCTTCTAGGCTTTTTATGGTTTCACAACTTATATTTAAGTATTTTATCTATTTTGAGTTTATTCTTGTGTATTGTATAAGTTGGTACATGTAACAGTTGTTGCATGTAACAGTTCAATTTTCCCAATACCATTTATTGAAGAGACTTCTTGTTCTCCATTGTATGCTCTTGTCTCATTTTTTTCAACATTAATTGAAAACAAAGGCATCAGTTGATTGCTGGGTTCTATGTTCTATTCCATTGATCTATATGCCTGTTCTGTGTCTACATTAAAAAGATAATATAGTATCATGCCAAATGAGACTTCCTCCAGGGATGCAATATTCACAAATCAGTAAATGTGATATATCACATAAAAAAGAAGCATGGAAATCACAAGATCATATTAGTAGACACAGAAAAAGTATTCCATAAATTCCAATTAACCATTTATGATTAAAAACAAACAAACTCTCAGTAAAGTGGAAATAAAAGGAGTATACCTCAACACAGCAAAGGTCATATATAAAAAACCTACAGCTAACATCATATTCAATGGGCAAAAACTAAAAGTATTTCCCTTACAAACAAGACAGAGATGTTCACTCTCACCACTCTTATTCAACATAAAACTAGAAGCCCTAGTGATCAGATAAGAAGATGAAATAAAAGGCATCCAAGTTGGAAAGAAGTAAGTAAAACTGTCATTATTTGCAGATGAAAAATAATTCCATAGAAAACTCTAAAGACTCTACAAAAAAAACCTACTAGATTTAATAAATGAAATTGGCAAAGTAGTAGGATACCAAATTAATATCCAGAAATTGGTGGCACTTTTATTCAACAAAAATGAACTCTCAAAAAGAGAAACTCATGAAAGAATCCCATTTACCACTGCAACAAAAATAAATAAGGTATCTAGGAAGAAACTTCACCAGAGAAGAAAAACTATAGGACATTGAAGAAAGTAATAGAAGAATACAAAAACAAACAAACAAATAAGCACAAATTGAAGCATATACTATGTTCATGGATTGGAAGAATTAACATCATTAAAATGCCCATACTATTCAAAGCAACCTATAGATTCAGTGCAATTCCTATTAAAATATAAAAGGCATACTTCATAAATTTAAAACAAATATTCCAAAAAGGTATATGGAACCAAAAAAGACCCAAAATAGCCTCAGCAATCTCAGGGAAGAAGAATAAAGTTGGAAGGATTGCAATACCAGATATCAAATTACACTAAAAGGCCATTGTAATCGAAACAGCATACCTTTGGGAGTTGCACAAAATGAAAGATTATGCTTAGCAGAAGGGAGTGGAAACAATCCTAAAAGGGGATTTTAGGAACCTATCAGATAGATGATCACTAGTGCTAACTAGGTAATTCCTAATTGACTGGCTTTAGACTTCGTTTTTGGGAAAGCCAAAATTGTATTTAAGTATTAAGTCTCTGCTTGCTAGTGTAATGTAATGACCATAAATGACCATAAAGTCTTAGCATAATGACTCAATTTTGGACCTGTAGTCATTTTTAACACTATCTGTCTAACATGTAATTGCCTGGACAGCAAATATAAATGTATATTTATCATTGAGGACATACAGAGCATGAAAAGTAGTTAAAATGATCATAGGTCTATTGCTATGTTTTCATACTCAAATCCTCTATATGTTTCTTAATAGCTGAAATGTCATTGCACCTGCAACTCATCACTGACTTAATTATATTTCTGCTTTTGTCTAGCTAGGCCAGGTATGGAATAATAAAATAAATGATAACCTTTATTGTTCATGTTACTTAAGAAAATTCCCTAGATGATAGTTGTTCCATAAGGAAGAACTCATGTTGAATTGTTGGAGAGAGAGACATAAAGGCTTAGAGATAAACTTCCCTGGTTACATGTACACAAATAATTGAATCCCTTTTAGGAATAAGATGCCAGGTAGCATGCACATTTATTTCATATCTTTTAAAAACATGATGTTGATAAATCAAAATAATAAACATTTATTTTCAAATTGCCATTTCTTTGTCAGTTCAGAAATATGTTTCACCTGATATCCCACAGTGGGTAGATAGGGATCTAATGAGTGAAGAAACAAAGGTGGAGTTGAAAAGAGAAAGTCAGTGGGTAGGAAAGGTCACTTCCGTTTCTCAGGTGTACCTGAACACAACACATGTTTCAGTGAATGAGGAGAAATTAAATGCTTGATTTGGCTAGGACTTACTACCTTTTTTAATTAGTAAAGAGAAAAAGAAATGAATCAGCATTTTGTTTTATTTTGGTTTTTTTCATCCTTGGAAAAGTTAGTTAATTCTTTTGTATGTCTATCACTGACCAGTACAAAGAGTGAAAGTGTAATTAATAGCTTTATAAGGCTTAGGTCAGTGGATACATAACTGCAGGTTACTAAGTAGGCTGTGCTTGCTGAATTTAGGTTTTATAAATCTTAAGAAGTCGAATGGTAGGTATATTATGTGACCTAAAGAACAATACCCTCTCTTCTCCAACATATGATTTAAAGTGTAAATAGTATAATATTTTCATTTAATTATTTCCTTTGAAAATTTAGAAAACATAGGAATTATTAACTTAATGAGAAATTATTTTCTTATTTAATAATATATAATTATGCAGAACACAGCAGTCTTCACTTTGTGTGGAACATAGAACAGAAATAATGACCATACAAGCTGAAAGTGTGCAAAGCAATCTTAATAATCAGTGGGAAAAATTGAAACATGTCAAAATATATTTTATTGGGAGCTATGAATGTATAGGGAAATGAAAAAATGATAAAGTTAAGACACTATAATTAAAACATTACAAATATTAAAAATTAAAGTGTTTGCTTTCATTTTTTTAAAAATCAAATGTGTTTTGAACAATGCTTGACTTTATTTCAAAATTTAACTTACAGTATGAAGTGAAAATTTTATCTGTGTATTGGCAAATTGTCATACTCTTCTCTAAGTTTCGGTTAGTTCCCAGCATTTTATATTTTGCATTTTCAATGCCATAAAATATTGATTTCTTCAAGTCTCTTTAATGTATTTTTTACCAATGTCACTTCCTCTGGAACATCTTCTTCCTTTTTGTTACAACTACTTTCCTAATTGATGAGCACCCAATTAAAAATACATTAACTGTACAGGAATATTGTTTTGATATTTAAAGAATGAACATATTTTCCTGGCTGGTGTAGCTCAGTGGATTGGCACCAGCCTGCAAACCCAAAGGTCTCTGGTTCAATTCCCAGCCAGGGCACATAACCAGGTTGCAAGCAGGTCTCCAGCCAGGTTCTTAGCTGGAGGCAGGTGAAAGGCAACTGTATATAGATGCTTCCCTCTCTATCATTCTCTTTCCCTGACCTTCTCTCTGAAAATTATGAGTAGAATATTTTTAAAAATGAACATATTTCATAAAAATTTTATTTCAGGAATCAAAAAATTTAAAGGCTTCTTGATGTCAAAAATTTTTCTCAGATTACTTGGAACATGTAATAAATAAGTTTTTATGGAAACAGAAGAAGTAGAAAACTTGATTTGTAAATAAAACAAAAAAATTAAGTAAACTAATAAAAGTAATATAAAACTTTTGTGCAAGCCGATAAAGAGCAGTATTAGCACTAAGGGAATTTAATTCAGTAATTTTTGGTGAAAAATCCTAAATCTCTCAAATAATCAAAATAAAGGAAAGAATTAAAAGGTATGTGATATAATGATTTTAGTGAAAACAAGAAAGACAGAAGTGAAAACAACTTTCCAGAGTTGAGAAAATCCTGAATATACAGGTTGAAAGATTTCCATATTATGTAAAAATCAACATAAATAATAAACTCAAAAACACCAACCAAATTTTGAAACAAGGAAATATATATATATATATGTAAAATACAAAGTCAAATAAAACTCTAAAAGCAAAACAAAAAAATTCATATTATTCACAATAAAACTAAAATCAACCTGGCCTCAGGTGTTTCTGCCACACTAACAGCCCAAAGACAATAAGTAACATTTATAAGTGTTGTAAGCAACAGATTTAGCCACATTTTGTTATTTTCTAAAGTATTTTAGTTATAGTTGACATACAGTATTATATTAGATACATAGTGATTAGACATTTATATAACTTATAAAATTATCACCTTCATAAGTCTAGTACACATCTGACACTATAGTTTTTAAATTATTATTGATTATATTACCCCACTATACTTTACATTCCTGTGACTGTTTATGCTACATTTGTAGACAACTACATTGACTTTCATATTTGAGAGTCAAGAAACATAACCTCATTTATAATACAAATAAAATCAGAGACAATTATATAATCTTCAATTGCTTGATGCATAAGCTTAACAGATAAACAGATTAAGCAAGTTACAAATTCAAAATTGATAATCTACAATATGAGTTTTAAAAAAGTCAATTCCAAAAATTATCAATTGTGATACAATTTGATTGGGTGATTTAGCTAATTGACCATCATTGGAGTCTTGCAATAATATAAAAATAGATTTAAAATACTCATGGAAGTGTTTGGGCCTTGTTACTATTATATTAATACCTTAACATGCTATATAACATTAAAAAAATATATAAAATAATGGTGACAATATGTAATTTGAGTGTGGCATACATAATGCAAACAAACAAAAGTGGATAATTTGATCATTTTTTCTTAACTAGAAGCTGATGCACCAGAGTGACTAGGACTTAAGGGACTCTCCAACACGGTTGAAAAGGGCTGCCCAATGAAAATACCCATCTACTTCTTTCATGTGCATTGTTCCTATCCCTCAATATTGCCTCATGTCTATTAAGAATGTCCTCTTTGCTTAACCTCCACTCCCACTGCAATAACATGAGATCTCTTATTTGGAATTTAATAGCCAACCATCCATTACATCTATATATTTTAACACAAATGATCCCCATATTTATGCTATTGAACCCTACCTTCATAATAATATAAAGCCTTCATTTATAAATGAATATCTGTTGATATTTATCAGTTTACTACTTTTTTTTCTAGAGAAATGCAGGCTCCATGAAATAAAATACTTTGTATTAGTGTGCTACCGGTGTGTGAGAAATTACCACAAATTTAGTGGCTTAAAGAAAAACACACCAATGCATTATCTCACAGTTTCCATGGGTCAGAATTCCAGCAGGACTTGGCTGGGTTTTGACCAGGTTAAAATAAGGTGTCAGATGGGTATGTACTTATCTGTCTGCAAACTCTCTAATTGTTCAAAGTCCTGTCTCCAAATTCACTTTCAGATTGTCGGACGTTCTGTTTGTAAATTCACTCTCAGATTGTTGGAAGTTCTGTCTGTAAATTCACCCTCAGATTGTTGGAAGAGTAGATTTCTTTTTGATTGCATGACCGAGGTCCCCATTTTCTTGCTGGACTTAGCAAAGCCCACCTCTCAGCTCCTAGAGGCTACTATCGAGTCCTTGAGATGTACAGGTATTTCTCTTTATTGGCTTTGGCCTTCTCATACAACCAGTCTCATGTTGACCCATGACCAATACATGATGTGTTAAATAAATTGATACTACCATATGATTTAAATAGAGGGTCTCTCTGCTTAACATTCTTGATAGGATTGAACTTTCTAACATTAGACTAACACAGACTTTAATTAACAATGGTGGAAGAGCCACTATCTGCTGGGAACTGCAGTAAAAATGTACTAACTATTGTAGTATGCAGTCTTGCTGGGCCAGTTCATAAAACTACCTACTTAATTACTAAAAACAAGAGTGCATGAAATTTGAAGGTCAAGTTTGGGCTCATTACAACAATAATTCCTGGAAGGTTCCCTGATATCTAGGATATCCTGGGTAAAGCAAAAGGTACCATATAATACAACCATTACATGCCATCCTGATATAAAAGAGATGATGTGCTTTAGATACAAAGTTTTGAGGAAAGTGAGTAGAAATTAACCACTTTATGCACATTATTTCATCACTAAGACATTATTTTTTTTTCTTATTTTGTTGTAGAGAAAATTGAGTCAAAGACAAGGTAGAAGACCTGCCTAAGGTGATACAGCTAGTAATTTGCAGAGTTGGGATTTGAAGCCAGAAACTGAAACTCTGGAGCCAGTCCACTCTTACTACACTGTGCATGGAAATAGTAAGAACTAAAGTTTTTCTTTTCCCCTACAGTAGGCCCCGTTAGTATAATAATATGCTTAATAGGGAGATACAGTTAAATCAGAATTTCCCAAGGTGTAGTTCATAAAACACTAATAACTCTTGATAGTCTGTGAAGTGAAAATATTCTAAAGTAATATTATTTTAAGGAAACCTTATAATTATAATGCTTTTCTTAGGGAATCCTGTTTCATATCAGCCACAAGAGCTCGTCTGCCTCCAAGGCACCCCAAAGTCCTGAAACAGAACAGTCCTACATTACTTTTACAGTAGAACTCCCCCACTACACACCTTTTAGTGTGTGCTACACTTGCTGATTTCCCAAGACACAAAACATACTCTTGTGAGTCCTTTACAAGATGTATTTTTAGGACACTTGAAACTTGACAGAACTGGCATTCGAATATAAAAAAGAGAATGAGGGCCAGTGTGTTTCACCTACATCTATTCATGACTAACAGACCAAAAATGTTTTAGTTCCCACTTAACTGGATAGGCTATTAATGAACAGAGAAACAGATCAACATGTGGTATACTCATACGAAGTAAGTCAGCAACTTAGGAACACAGATCTCTGTGTGGGTGCCCATCTGGACTGTGTGAGGGAGAAGCAGGGCAGCTGAGAGGAAAAAAAGAAGCTTAGTTGCATACAAATGTAAAAGTCCAGAGGATGTAGGGCTTAATTTTGGGGTGGGGATTCATTATTCTGCTAATCCTTGACTTTGTTACCTTTAGTTTTACAGATTAAAAGGTATTATGTGGGTGGGTTAGTCAGTGCTGTGCTATTACTGAGCAGCAGGTAGAAATCAAGTAGCTACAGTTCTTTTTGCAGAAGGACAATTAAAAATGTAATCAGATATTAAAACTGGAGGGTAACAAATGAATACCGCTAATAGATATAGAACTAAATAACTGCTTTGCTAGCAAACAGTCATTGCACATCTCCAGTATTCAGATAGATTATTATTTAAATTTGGAGAAGAGTCAGATTAGAAAAGATCATTTTTCTGATTGATCATTGCATACAAAAGGCTTGACTTATGCATTTTGCAACAGAACACAATGCAAAAGCTGAGAACTAAACCATAAAATATAATGTTGGGAATTTCCATACTACAGCTGCCCAGAGTGCATAAAAAGGAGAATACTAGTAATGTCCAGATGCACATGAGCCTACAGGGATGCCTCTTGCCAGCAGCAAAATAAAAGGAATGACAATGTCAATCACATCCAGTAGATGATGTTAACGTTTTTCAAACAGTTCTTTCACGCTCAAAAATAGTGCTCATTAATAATGGATAGTGCTGTATGAAGAAGAAGGAACGCTACCTACAAAAAAGTGATAGAATTCATTGTTCATTGCTCATCTCCTCACAAGGATGTACTGCACTTCTGCAGGAGGATTTTTCTTTTGTCTCTAAAACTATGCCAAAACAGTTTCAAAACCTTTGAAGCTAAATCAGCCCTCCTTTTTTTTCTGAACAGCTCACAGGTGGCATTAATGCACTGACTGTCCTCACATTTCTGTCTTCATCCCTACCTGTTTCTGTCAAGTAACCTCCCTTTAAATCATAGTTTTTGACTAGCATTGCTGAAACATATAAGCAAGTTCTCAAGCTTTCAAAACTATTTTCAAATCCTGGTAGTCAAATCAAAATTGAGGGTATTTTTTAATTTTTCTATTTCCTTCCTCTGCTTGGCTATTCAAGTAGCTAGCTGTCAGTAGGGCCTATGGATTCGCTGATATATTTGGATGTTTCAAGAATGTGTAATCAAATACCAGAATTGAAAAATCACTGAAATTCAAAAAGGTTACCAATCCCATGGAGATTAATTTTCTGATATACCACTTTCTTCAGGGAAGCACCTAATTATCTCTATTTGACTAAGAAGCCATTTGGAGTCAATTTTGTATAATGACCTCCATTTTTAATGTTTCTAAGCAAATCCTTCTTGAAATAGCTTAGAATATCAGACCAGCTACCTATATTCTCTTAACATTAAAAGTTACCTTCTAATAATATATTGGAAAAGCCATATATAGAAATACTCACTAGATAAAATTTATAGCTATAGAAAACATTGTATTTATATAAAACTCTAATGAGAAGACGTTTCATTTAAAAAAGTGAATGTCATATGAAAAGGACAATTTGTGTTCAGATTTAAAACAATAAAGGAAAAAATTATATCTTTGAACATAGATCCAATTGCAGTTAGATTACAAATTCAAGTTTTTCCATCCTTATAATTAATTGCAAGGATGATTTCCTGTCAGTTAGGATTTATTTATTTCAGTAAAGTTATGCCTTATCAAGGGATAAAAACAAAGTCTAAATGTTTAGTTACTCCAGGTCCAAAAAAGCAAAGAACTAACATGTGGTTGGCAAAATTATTGCCCAACTTTCTACCAAAAGGAAATTAAATTTGCACGTGGAATAAAATGTACTAATCAGCTGCCCTTAAAAGTAGGAGATTATCCTGGATTATCTGAGTGAGTTCAATGTAATAACAGGAGCTTTAAAAATGAAAGAGGAGGTAGATGAGAAAGTCAGACTAATGTACTATAGGAAGAACTCCACCCTCCGTTGCTGGCTTCAGAGAGAAGGGAAGGGGACAGTGAACCAGAAAATGCAGTGACCTCTAGAGGCTGGAAAGTGCAATGAAACACATTTTCCATCAGAGCCATCAGGAGTGAGCTGATTTCTCCTGTTGGATTTCAGCTGGTGAGACCTGTGTTGTACTTCTCGTGCAATTTCACTTTAATTTGTTACAGAAGCCATAGAAAACTGGTACATCACCGTATCTGGATTTTTTTGGTTGTAGCCCTTTACAATGAAACAAAAGGGCTCCAATAGATTTCCATTAAAATTTTCTAACCTCAGTAAATGTGAACTGAGGAAAGAAAGAGGAGATAAAGGGAATAGGAAAATGTTCACTGCTAATTCTGTGTCCTGACCTCAGGCTCTCTGGATCTGGTGAATGTTTAAAAGTGATTACTAGATATTTCCATGTATTCTTTCCTGTCTTCCCTGCTGAATACCTCTGCAGGGAACTCATTGTATCTGCCAGGGTTCTTCTAGTGAAAAGAACCAGCAGGAAATATATGGATATATTGGTTATTACAAGTATTGGGTTAGCCAAAAAGTTGTTTTTTTTTTTTTTTGTTTTTTTTTTTATAAGATGGCTCTAGTAGTGCTTAGCCATTTTTAATTTCATTTGAAACAATTTTAGTGGATTGAATTGTATGCTGTTATATCAACATGCATTTAAAAAATATCAAAATTGGTCAATTTTTGTGTAGCCATTTTAATATTGAAGGTGGAAGAAAATACACATTTTGGGCATATTATGTATTTCAAGAAAGGTAAAAATGCAACCAAAATTCCAAAAAAAGATATTTGTGCAGTGTATGGAGGAGGTGTTGTGACTGATCAAATGTGTCAAAAGTGGTTTACAAAGTTTCGTGCTGGGGATTTCTCACTGGACGATGCTCCACGGGTTGGGTAGACCAGTTGAAGGTGACAGCAATCAAACAGAGACATTAACTGAAAACAATCAACACTATACCACGCAGGAGAGAGCTGACATACTCAAAATAACCAAATCAGTAAAGTTATTGGTGAAAATGAAAAATGTGTCATTTATTTTAAGGAAGAAACTAAATGGATTTTTTGGCCAACCTGCTAACTGGCCTGTGCAATTGCGGGAAATGGCCTAACTGTGGGGTTCACAGAGCAGACAATCAGGGGGAAAGGATGACAAGAAGACAGAACCCTTATGAACAAGGGCTGAAGCCTGTTACCTGCTAATTGTCCACTCATTCACTTTCTCCAGGAAGGCGTACGTCCTCTATAGGACACAAAACTGATGAAGTCAGGCCTATTCCAAAATATTCTGTTAAATTACAGTTGACTGATTATCAACTTTTATTACATTTGCAATATTCTTGCAAAGCAGCACCTAGATTCTTCTTAGATTGAATAACTGAGAGGTGTGTTTGTGTGCATGCAATAAAAATGATTTTGCTGTTCTTTATCTTCACACTGTTGCAAGATATTTATATATATATATATATATATATATATATATATATATATATATATTTTTTTTTTTAAGCAATGTTAGTTCATTTAATTTTTCTTACGTGGTGGCCACAGTTGGAGCCTGGGTTGTCTGCACAGAAACTCTAGTGTGGGCCTTTACATTATAGTCAGTGAATTCCTAATAGGGAGACCTGGTGAACAATGTCTATGTTCTGAGGTCAAGGTTGACATAGCTGCAGGTCTTCGAGGTGGCATCACAGTGACCTTGCTGAAGTTGCTCTGAGTGGTGGTGTAGCCCCTGCTAAGGTGTAGCAGTGGTAGATACCAACTAGCAGCAACAGCAGCTTCTTGAGCACCTGTGCTCCTGGGCATGGGGATGAGGTCCATCAGCACAGAGCCACAGTGGCAAGTCATTATTCAGGGGACAGTGTGGGGCTTGACAAAGTTGTTCCCCAGAAGCCTCACTGCAGAGAGACATTAGCAAGTTGGCCAGAATGATGACTCAATGGATGGCAGTAGCTACTTCCTTAGAGCACTTCACACCCAAACCGACTTGTCCTTGTAGTCGCCAGTGGTCACAAATGCCTTGAACTGAGTCCTCTGACTAGTAACAGGTCTATTTTATAAGGGCATACTCCTTAAAACCTGGTACCGGGCAGAGGGGGGCAAAAGGGAAAAATTGGGACAATTGTAACAGCATAATCACTGAAATATACTTAAAAAAAAAAAAAAAAACAAACAAACAAAAAAAACCTGATCCTTGAGGAAAGACCCCAGGAAAAGTCAGTGATCTCAGATTCATTGACAGGAAGGGAGAAGAGGGACATGATCTTTGTGTCCTTTCTCAGAAAGCCTAGTTTGGAGATGGTAATCCTCTCCTTGTCCTTGGACTTGCCTCCAGATAGACCCTATCCTGGCCATGACCTCTGCCAGGTGCTGTTTCCAAATCCTCCACTAAAGCTGCTGTGGACTCACATTAAGAGGCCAGGGAACCCCAGGCCCTCACTCAGCACTGGTGTCATCAGCCCTTTGTTGTCCCCTTGCAGAAGAATCAAGAGAATATTTGAACTGTCTTGTCTCCCCCAAGGAACACATGCTAGAAGGGAATTCTTGGGGTGTAGTTTAGCCTGGAGAAATTGACACACCACAAAATCATTAGTGGCCCTCAACTTTGAATATGCCTCTGCTATCTGTCCTGCAACTTTCTATTTCTTTAGGCTTCTGTTCCCAAGAACTACCAAGTATATTCTGCTTCCTCCAGAGTACCAGGGATACCACCTAGTAGGGATCACTTTGCTCATTCTTATCCCTTGGTCTAGAATATTATCTGTAGAATTTCATAGGACTTTTTCCATTGCTTACGTCAGATCTAGTCTATAATCACATCCATCCATATTGGTCAGTGTTTATGTCTTCATACTACTTTATTTTTCTTCCTAGAGATAATTACAAGTTTAAATTTCATTTTATGTCACTATTTCATGCTTTCCCACTTGAGTTAGAACTCCTTGAAAGGAGAAGCTGACTCTCTTTTGTTCAAAATTGTATGTCTAGCAACCAGAACAGTACCTAGAACTGTCAGTTATTCATTCAGAGATCTAGCTTGGATGAATAAGCGATTGAAATTCCAAATATTGATGGGAAAATTCCTAGGGCATTAAGTATCATAGTATAAATAGGTAACTTCAAAATTTTCAATGAATATATATATATATATATACACACACACATACATATATGTGCATATGTATATATGCATATATGTGTGTATGTGTATATATATATATATATATATATATATATATATCACTAATGCTCATAAAGCCAGTTTTTTAATATTAAAAAGATAAGGTTCACAGTTAGTTCTATTTTGAAAACATTTTGGAGTATGGAATGATTATTAACCTATCAGTGGGAATTTTCAATATGAAATGGAAAATTTCAGAGTGACCTGAGTTGGATCATAGTTCCACTGCTTCTTAGCTGTTTGTCTTTGAACAAAGAATCAGATTTTTCATCTTCCAGGTGAGGGTAATATTGGACACATACATTTAAGTAAGAATCACATGAGGTCCACATGTACATTTTCATCAAATGCTATTTAATTTCTCATCAATGTAATATAGATTTTACTCAATTATTACCTCATAGAAGTAACATATAATCTCATTAAGCAATCAGTATTTAGCACTGGCTGTCTATAAAATGTGGATAGTATTATCCTCTCATTAATTTTTTTTAATTTCAAAAGATAGGTCTAATTTTATTTTATTTTATTTTTTAAAAGATTTTATTCATTATTCCTAGAGAGAAGGGCAGGGAGGAAGGAAGAAAGGGAGAGAAACATCAATGTATGGTTGCCTTTCACCTGCCTCCAGCTAAGAGCCTGGCTCTGGAGACCTGTTGTGTAACCTGGTTATGGGTCCTGGCTGGGAATCAAACCAGTGACCTTTGGGTTCACAGGCCAGAACCTATCCACTGAGCCATCAGCCAGGGCTAATTTTATTTTTTATTAAAATATATTTTATATCATGTATAGCCGCAGCAATGCCTATATTAAGAGTTGTAAGTGGATAAGGTGCCGGCCTGTGAACCCAAAGGTCGCAGGTTCAATTCCCCAGCCAGGGCACATAACAAGGTTGCAAACCAGGTCTCCAGTCAGGTCTGTGGCTGGAGGCAGGTGAAAAGCAACCATACATTGATGTCTCTCTCCCTCTCTGCCTCTCTCCCTTCCCCTCTTTCTAAAAATAATGAAATAAAATCTTAAAAAAAAAAAAAATACTAAGCCCATTAAAAAAAAAAAAAAAAGTTGTAAAAAAGAAAAAGAAAAAGAAAAAGAAATGTCACTGTCAAATAACAAGAATGTGAACCTAATAGATATTCACCTGGATGAATCTTGCTGTGTGGTACTCCAAGGTGTAAACCTTTTGTTATGGTTTAGGTAAAAGCATCACATTTATTCTTAAAAGTATCCTGCTTTGGCTTATAAACTATATTTTTGCCATGGCTGGTGGCTCAGTGGATAGGCACCAGCCTGAGAACCCAAAGGTTGCTGGTTCGATTCCCAGCCAGGGCACATAACCAGGTTGCAAGCTGGGTCTCCAGCCAGGTCCATAGCTGGAGGCAGGTGAAAGGCAACCATACATTGATGCCTCTCTCCCTCTCTGCCTCTCTCCCTTTTCCTCTCTCTGAAAATAATAAGTAAATGAAATCTTTTTTTAAAAAAACTATATTTTTGATCAAATTGAAATAAATAATATGAAGAATGGAAAGAAAAACTTAACTATAGGTGTTTCAAAGATCAAAAAGATAAAGGATATTGTGAATATTTCATACCATTACATTAGAGCTCTTAGATGAAATAGATATATTAATTTACAAGCAGTGTATAAAATTTATAAGCATATTTAAAACTGTATATAATATGTAATATTTATACTATATATAACATATAATATATACCCTGAGTAGTCCTGAAATTATTAGAGAAATTGAATGTAGTTAGTATCTTCTCACCAAAAAAACATATAACTGAGATTGTAACATCCAAAGAATAAATAATTCAATTTTAACATACTCCTTGAAAAAATAAAAAAAAGATAAAAAGAACAAACGAGCAATGGATATGAACAACAGTATGGTAATTGCAGAGGGGAAGAAGGATGTGGATGGTCAAGGTGAAATTGGATGTAGTAAGTACAGATGGTGATCTAAAAAATTAATTAATTTTAAAAAGGGATGATAATCTCAGTATTCATGAGGCAAATGTAAGTTTAATAACATTTGATAAGCATAATAAGAAAAAGATTGGGGAGAATGGGTGGATGGGTTGGGGGGAATGGGTGGGTGGGGAGGGGGACAGAAGGGAGCAAAAAGGGGATGGATGTAATGCAACAACAATAAAATTTAAAAAGTAAAGAACTGAAAAAAAAAAAAAGAAAAAGAGAGAAACTAGAAATCATCTTTCTCAAGAACATAGGTATGAGGTGCTGGCCTGCGAACCCAAAGGTCGCAGGTTTGATTCCCCAGCCAGGGCACATAACCAGGTTGCAAACCAGGTCTCCAGTCAGGTCTGTGGCTGGAGGCAGGTGAAAAGCAACCATACATTGATGTCTCTCTCCCTCTCTGCCTCTCTCCCTTCCCCTCTTTCTAAAAATAATGAAATAAAATCTTAAAAAAAAAAAAAAAAAAACATAGGTACAAAAACACTAAACAAAATATTTGTAAAGCAGATATAAATTTTTATCTTCATGTAAACTCAAAGGCATGATCTAATGGACATGTATAAAACATATCCCCAAAATAAAAAACTGTGCATTCTGTTTAGACCAAAGTGCTAATGTCCAATCAAAGACTTTTCCTTAATATAAGTGAACACATTAAACTTTTTACTACAGTGATCTAATTAGATAGAGCCATCGGTCCACCAAATTTCCCAAAATCTTTAAAACTGCACTTATCATCTATTTGATAAATCTTTCTAATATTTCTTTTCCCTAAATTAATCAGTTCACCAAGCAAGAAATGCAGAAGACATCATAAACTACTTGTGTTCCTTACCCAGAGGCTTCCAATGGCTTCCTGCATCCTGCCTGTCCTTTTTCAATGTGGTTCTAAGAGCAGCCCACTCTGTTCCATCTTCACTAATAGATAATAACTTCAGCTCTCATTATTACCATTTAGACTACGGCCTCAGCCTTAAATGTCATCCTTGTACCCTTTCTTCATCTTGAGACTCCTGCAGATTGATGTCTTTAGCACATGTTATCTGATCATCATCACTCTCCACTTAAACCAGTTTGATGGTTTTGTATCCCCTTCAGTATAACACCTAATCTCAACATAACACATACTGGACTTCTGGCCCTTACCGTCTAGATACTGCTATGTTTCTGTACACTATGCTTTATCAATATTAAATTACTTCCATCATCCGAAAACCAACATATTAACTTATGTTTCTTT